>PVJA010024514.1:0-31753 GCA_004027025.1 Myocastor coypus | reverse complement strand
AAAAAAATGAATGTTTAGTTATGCAGGTCTTGCTTCGACTTGCCCTTGACCACCCAGCAAGGAAAAAAAAAAAAACTGCTAGCAATTTGTTGCATGAAGTTTATGACATTTTAATATATATCTATAATGATAAACTCATGTCTCATTCATACACATTGATATATGTATAGGCATATGAATATATGAATACATAAATATGAATATAAGTTGATATCAGGAGGTACACGCATTTTGTTCATTGTTTTTTGTTTAACAAAATGTTTGTTCTTATTTTTTAAGTATTTCTCAAGAACATCACTTTAAAGTCTATGAAATGTCACATCATATTTGAGCATCTACTAATCAAGTTTTAATATTTTTGTTGTTGTTTCCAATTTCCTATTTTTAAAGCAGCTCTGTGATAGACATCCTCATAGCCAAAAGCTTATTTTAGCATGTGTTATTTACTTTGCATATTTAATTGTAAGACATTTTTCGGAAAAAGGTATAAAAGTTTTAAATATTATTGTTACTTATAAAAAAGGGCAAATTGCCCTAAGAGCACTTCTAGATATTATTGGAATTTGAAGTTTGTCTAAAAAAATTATGAAGACATTTTTGCCACATAATTGGTAAACCTTTAGCTTAGAGCCTAGAAATTTGAGGTCTAAGATCTCTTCCAGGGCTGCCGTGGTGGCGCATGCCTGTAATCCCAGCAATTGGGAGGCTGAGGCAGGAGAATCAGTGAGAGCTTGAGACCAGGCTGGACTACAAATGTGTGCTCAAGGCCAGCCTGAGCTGAATAGTGAGACATTGTCTCAAAAAAAAAAATTAAAAAAAAATATATATATATATATATTCCACAAGCGCTGAGTATAAATTGTTTAACAGTGGCCTGTATAACATTATTATATATTTCTATTGACCATTTTTCTCTCTCTTTCGAAGCCAGTTTTGTCGATTTTGTTCATTTTTCAATGAAGATTTTAAACAATGTTTTGTTTGTTTCACATAGCTATAGTGTTTTAAGAGTTCTCTGAGTTTCTGTACTATAACTTGCACAATACTAACACAATGTAAGTTATTATATATACACACAGATATATAAAACATAAAAAATATGTAGTTTACATATAATATGCATCTAATATAATATATAATAATGTCCACACTGTATATACTGTGCATATTAAGGCTATGTATGTGTCAGAGCTATGTTACACAAAGTGACCTATTACATAACATTATGTGTACCCTATGTACCTGTGTAAGCATATCAACTAGATTGTGAGATTCTGAACAAAAATAGTTTCTCAAAAATCTCATTCACGAAGAGCAGTGTGGCGAAATGGAGAAGATATGGACCATGGAATCCATTCAGGATTCAAAGACAAGCCTTTTACTCAGAAAAACTCGATTTTATCACATTTTATTTCTACCATCTAAAAATGAGTAAATACTATTTCTTCATTACAGGGTAGTAAGCATGAGATAAAATAAGTTATGAAACTGATACATGAGGAACAGTCAAAGATATTAACTTTCCGTTATGTTTTAGATCAAGAGTGTCCCCCCAAAAACTTACGTTTATCGGTGGGGATGTTGGGGAGGTGATCAGATAGTTCATGAGGTGGTAGAACTGACTTGATAACATGTGGGGTTTGGTTCTTGGTGGAAGATCACTAGGGGCATGACCAGGAAGGATGTACCTCTCTTTTTGGCTTCTGGCTCCTTAGTACTGGTTCCTGGCTTCTTTCTTGGCTTTCTGGATACTGTGCTTCAGAAGGCTTTCCTCCACACTGGCCTATTCACCTTGCCACCCCTCCTGTTGAGCTAGAGGACTATGGATTGAAACTGAGATAGGTGATTAGAGTGTGGCAAGCCATCTGGGGAAGTATCAGTGACCTGTTAATTACAAGATCACACAACACGTGCACAGAGCAGTTCCCTGAGCCCTGGATGTGGACTTCTCCAGAGACCTTGAGCAGGTTTTCAGTATCATCACCTAGACCTGATGACAACCTGAGCCAGGAACCCCAACATCCACTTCTCATGACCCATAGGTAGCTCTCTGGAATTTCCCTGAGATTAGGATAGGATACAACAGCATGGAGACCAGGAGTATGTTCTTGTGGCTTCCCCTATGATAGCCTGTCCTATGTACTCCACCATGTGCATTCACTTTTTTCCTCTTTTACTCAACCAGAACTCACTATGCAGAGCCACTTTCTTACTTTACTCTTTCCTTCTACTTTTTCAAACAAGATTTGTCACCTCTGTTTTGCTCCTTTAGCTCAATTCCTTTCTTAAAAATTTTAAAGGGAATAGAAAATAATAAGACATTAGAAATGATACACAATTTCAAAAATAAAAAGATAATAGATATTTAACAGTGCTACTACATTATATATTGTCATTCAAATATTTATCTGTGATGAGAACTTAAGGAACTGGACTACAAAACTAGAATAACATTTATTGACAGCTGCCACCTGTTATGAACTAAGTGCTTAATAAATGTAATAATTTGTAATATATATTAATTATGCAGCATATTAGTTGAATCAATAAAGCAGATGAGCACTGTGCATGCAGCTCAGTACCACAGGCACTTGCCTCACAACTGCAAGGTCATGAGTTCTATTTGTGGAGGGAGGGAGCACAAACTAAGCAAAATTCTTTTTTTTTTTTTTTGACTTAATACAAATTTATTTTTTCACCAGTTTGCAGGACTGAGGCTAAGCAAAATCTGACTATAGAATTTCTCTTGAACCCTCTTTCTTTAATTTGTTTTTTATTGTTTTTAATAAGAAATAACAATATGATATTTCAAAACACATTAGTAGTACATTCACAATAACTGACACATTGCATATTGTTGTCCTCATAGTAGTTATACAGAGCACAGGGTGTAGACATGATAAATTTTCTGACTAATATCAGTAAGGAAATAAAAAAAAGAAAAAATTTCTTCTCTTTGAACTGAGAGGAAGTAGTTGTGTACATAGTCCAATGTTCCTTAATTGCATTGGGTTACCAGTGAAACTGACAATGTTGGAGGCTGTTGATTTAAGCCTCTCATAGCTCATCATACTAATCTAGCTCTCTGTTTCATGCCTCGTAATTAAGCTTTTCTGCTGGGTGATCAAGGGCAAGTTAAAGCAAGACCTGTATAACAAAACATTCATCTTTTGTATCTTGCAAGGTCAAATCCCCTCAGGATTAACTTTGGAACCATGTGCAGTGCTTTGTAGAACTGTTGTCAGTGTCAGCCTTCGGGACAAGTCATGGCCATTGTTTGACCAGTTTCTTTTCTGTGAAAGCCTGAGAGAATATTTTTTCTCTAGGTGACCCTCCTTAGACACACTATACTTCATTTAACCCTTTCCTCTGGGATCCCATAATCTCGTTGACCAGAAAATTTGGGACATCACTGGGTTATAGGATGTTACAGAACAGGTTCGCTTTTGTCCTGAGTCCTCACTGAACTTGAAGGGCTAGGGCCAAAATGTTGGTTATGCTCATAGCCCTTCTTTTTTCTCCAAATTTTGGTCTGTTAACTTACAATCTCAACCCTCCAGCAGAAAAGTTTCATGATACTATTACTCTATAACATAGGTAATTCATCTTAACATCATTGTCGTTCTGAATATCAAACACCTTAGACTTAGCTTGAAATTGATATTTTTCATCAATCATTGATATTCTAATAAATCCCTACAGAATGTGATAAAAACAGTTACACATTTTTACGCAGACATTTAGAAATCCAAGGATATACAAAATTGTAGGCTGTTAGGCCTATGGCATTTTGCCTAGTCTTAATTCTAAACATAAATCTGGTGAAAAGCCACCAACAACAGCTATGCTGCTGCCTCAATATTCAATTGCTTTGATATATCTTTTGTCAGATTAATCAGTCCTCCATACTTAAACTCAGTGTCAGGCAAAGTCTCAGGACATGAACAAAATGCAGACAAAGTTTCTGCTGAGCCAATACACAAATCATCTGTAATCCAATGACCAATGCAGTCCTTCTTCCCAGCGGGAACATCCCTAGCCTGCTCTTTACAGGCAGGCTTTCTATCAGGCTTCCAATTTTTTTTTTTTTTTAATGTATGTAGTACAAGGTCTACAGAGTCTCACTATACATATTGGACTTAGGGCGGTCCTCCTGTCTTCAGCCTCCCAAGCGCTGGGATTATAGGTGAACAGCATCATGACCCATCTCAATCATTTGCTCAGTGTGCTCCACGAGTGTGGCCAGTACAGAATGCTGGGGATCAATCTCCAGTCCCTGTTTCTGCCTAAGCCGGAACTTTAATCCACTGAGCTATCTTGCCAGCCCAGCCTTTTGGTCTTCTGAGCTACTACCAGAATCTCCCAAATAGAACAGCCAATAGTGTTCTAGTGCTTTGCTTGTAGGCAATATCACCAAACATTTCCTATGTCTTCCCATAAGCCATTCCCAAAAGCTTTTAACCAGCATGATCAGGTTTAGCCACAGAAATTCAACTTCTCTGGTACCCAAATCTGTCTCAGTCATTCTTCTCTCACTGGGCTAAATACCTGACACTCAAAATGCAAGAAGGAAAGATCTATTTATCTCTCAGCTACTGGAGGTTTCAGTCCATACTCAGCTGGCCCTAAGTAGAGTGGCACACTGCAGTGGTGCCAAAGGTGACCTTTCACAGAGGTATCAAAGAGCAGAGAGGAAACCGGAGAAGTAGCAGCGACAATGGCTACGAACAGCAAGTCTGTCTACCCTAAGTTGAATTCAGGCTGTATTCCAGTTTGAGTGTAGTAGTCATACCCATAATTCCAACAGCACTTACAGCCATAATCACAGCTAATCATGAGTTAATCACAAACTCTAAAAGTTTTCCCCATGAAAGAAGGAGGCTTTGAAGTTGATAACTAGACACAAACCATAACACATCTCCATACCCATTTTTAAACTGCAGGAGATGCTAAAAACAATCAATTTTCAATTCTAAAGCACTGTGCTTTAGAAGCATTACAGATAAGCATAATATAATCCACAATTTTCCTCTCAGTATATTAAAAATAACCAAAAAGAAGTATGTTCACATATCATTGTCCATTCTCATATAATATTGTTGACATTTGTGTTGGTAGATACATGAAGTGCTTTTCCAAGATAAAAATATAGACTAACCTACTGCAAATAACCTACACCTCAACTTGATATCTGCCTCATCTCTTAGGAAATCTGTGGTGTAATTTCTCTTACATCAACCCAATAATGCTTTCAGCCATATGATTATGTGATTGGACACTTTCCAAATCTTGATTTGTAGCATTATCATATAAAAACAAACTTAGACGTGGTTTTCAGGAAAGCTAAACACGTTCTTATAACTGTACCAAAAGTTTTCCTCTTTGTTTCACAATGACCTTGGAGAACCATGAAATAAAACAGTTTGATTTCCTAGTAGTATCTCAGTCATTGAATGACTCTGGACTTAAAATTTCTGGTTCTGGATAGACAAATTTCAAGAAAATCTGCCCATTTTTTGAAACTCTGCTTGATAGTTGAACTAGAAACCTAACTTGAAAAAAAAAAAATAACCTGTAAAAATGAACCAAAAACAAAGGTGTGTGAAGTTGTTGGGGAAATGGAAACTTACCTACGCTGTTCATGGAAGTATATGTTGGTACAGCCAGTGTGGAAATCAGTATGGAGATTTCTCAAAAAACTAAAGCTAGACATCTCATTTGAGCCAAGTTGCTCCCTTGTTATTTTCCTGAATGAGTTAAAAGCATCATATCACAGCAATATATGCACAACTGTGTTTGTAGAAACACAGTTTTTAATAACTACAAGTTGCAAGTATTCCAAATGCCTATCCACAGATGAATGGATAAAGAAAATATGTTTTTTTATACAGTGGATGACTACACTGCCATAAAGGATAAACTTGAGACATTTTTAGGTAAATACGTGACATTTAAAAACATAATTTCAAGTGAAGTAAATTTAATACATATGTTTAAATATTTAAAAAGTCCTGTACATGCCAGAGCAAGCCACATATTGTATATCACCTGAGACATAAAGGGTGACATTTCAGTCTGTCCCACTCTTGCACAGGCTATACATAATGCTTGTGTTAGAGCATTGACATATTTGTCCTTATGCTTTGCTTTATTTGTGTGCTGGATTTTGAGGAAATATTTTAACCATGGCTTCAAAGAGAGTTAGTGATACCAGTAGTGTTATGTTTGTGTAGTTGTGCCCCCAAAACCTCTTGAAATCATGGGTGAGCTTCTGCAGTTCATGATTGATTCCTAATCTAATTCTAGGATTGCAGGTATGAATGCTACACCCTGGAAATGGGGTGGGTTATCTGCATTACATTGTAAGGAAGGGAGAGAAGCTACCTAGCTGCCTCAGCTGCTATCACTCCCTTTGCACTTTTTGCTCTTTGTCACCTCCATGAAGGGCTGCTCTGTGCCATGTGCCACTCTGCCTTGAAGCCAGCTGAGTATGAACAAAACCCTCCACTAATAATTAGCTAAATAAATCTTTGCTTTCTGCATTTTGGGTGTCAGGTATCTTGTCCCAGAAATAAGAGAAGAGTAACTGACGCAAGTAGTAAAGCTAAGGGTAATGTTATGAAAATCATGATACAGTTAGAGGACTCATTGTAGAAATTGTTAAATTCCTGAAAAAATGAATTTGTAAGTGTAATTCTTGGGCCAGAGAAACAGTTATTTAATTTTCCATTATTTCTTATGGCAAAATATGGTCATTCAGTTCTCAGACTTTTCAGTTTTCAAACACAAATTTGGGAGGGATTGAGCTTGACAAATGCAGTATTGCTGTAGTTATTTCTTTTTAAAATATTTGCTGGTCCGGAAGAGTAGAACCTTAGGAAATCTGTTCCTAATTGTTTTCCAATTCCTCTTTACTTCCAATAGAGTCACTCCCATTTTGCTGACCCTTCTCTTTGGTTCTTCTGTCTTTTCACTCACCTTCCCCTCATGTAGCCAGCAGCTTCTGTCAGGCTATAAATAATGCTACTTCAATACTTCTGCTGTTCACTCACAGTTTTCTTATCAGCAGGGATTTTCCTCTCTGTCTTCCATTTCCACTCACTTGCTTCATACCCAAAGATAAAGTAGGAGATAGATTTATCTCTGTTGTCTCTGTTTTTTAAACTTTTTTGACTTCTTTCAGATGGGTAGTTTTCTATTATCCTTAATATTTTTCTTCTGGGTGGGGAATTAATGTGAAGCTTCTTCTTTTTCTTAGATGTTGTTCTATTTTCTTCTTTTCATCCTTATTTCTCTAGCTTTTTTTCCCGATTTGAGCATTTTTTGAGATGTACTTCCTTCAAAGGTTTAGTTTTCATGTCAGTTTTATTAATTATAATGTTCTTACCATAAAAATTCACCCTCCTCTATACTAATTTTAAGAAATAATGAAACAGAGGAAAAACATTCTTTTGACTTATTGAATTTGTATTCAAAATTTTTAATTTGCTCCTTAGTGACAAATGAACCTTTCTTAACACTTGTGTGGTTTAATATTTGTCATTTTACTTTTTTCCATTCTTTTATATGAACTTATTTTTCACATCAAATCAATAATTTCTCTGGCTGAAAATACATCTGGGATAGATAGGTTTTTTAATTTTGTTATTATATGCCAGAAATATAGATTTTTTAAAGCAACCAGGTAATGTATAAATTCTAAGAATTCATCATTGAGGTCTTTGATATATTATTACCCATATCTTTTCTTTCATTCTTTCAATACCAGGAATCGAATTTAGGACCTTGTGCTTGTGTGGCAGGCACTGTGCCACTAAACTACGTCCCATCCCATGCTACGCGTATCTTGAACACTGAGAGTAAATTGAAGACACAGAATACAGTACAATAAAGACATGGACAAGATTAAATTAAAGCACAATAAGGTCTAATTAAGATGCATATTAGAAATTGTTTTGGCAGGCTAAACATGATTGTAAAAATATTTTTGAGAATAGTAAATTACAGATAATTCTAGGCTTGATAAATTTTTGTTTCCAAGTGAATATCAACCAAATCACAAGAAATATACTAAGATATACACACTGCAATCATTATTTTATAAATTAGGAAACCATTTTTGAACTTCTAGATAGTGATGTTTTGATTCTAAACACTTGATTATATATATATATATATATACATATACATATACATATATATATATACATATACATATATATATGCATTGATATATATGCATATATATATATGCATTGATACATATATATACATATATATGCATATATATATATATATATATATATATATATGCATTGATGCATTTGATACAGGGTCTCACTGGTCTAACTGTGCAGCTCACACTCATAGTGATCCTCTTGTTTTGATACTCCCCAGCACTCTGATTACAGGCATGTACCATAATGTCCTGGCTGGCTGGCTCAGTGCACCCAAAGGCGAGGCCTGCATAGCATGTGATGCTGGAGATCAAGCACTGGTCTCTGTGCTTGCCTAAGCAGGTGCTTAGTCCACTGAGCTATCTCACAGACCACCAAATTATAATTAATGAAGACTCACAAGACATATGCTATTAAATATTGTGATACTGTGATATACATTTTAATGTTCAGACACAGTACCTGGTTCATAACCCTCAACTGCCTTGTCTGATAACAGATCATAAGATCTTCTTCATTCCATAGAGGTCCTTCTTATATTGCTGAAAAATCAAGAAGAATCTGAACAAAAATGCTTCGCTGGGTTTCCTCATTCAGTTTACTAGCATTAGCTCAGACCCTTTTGTCCAGTTTGCCCATGGTTCAATATTTATGCAGTGAAGTTTCCATTAAGCCCCTAACATATGGGATTTGGGGAGCTTCTAAATAGTTGAACACACAGTGAAAGAGCTTCCTAGACAGAGGCTGTAGCATCCTTTAATGCTCTGTTTCTCACCCTCCATACTTTAACCAATATATATGTACATTTATAGGTGGTCAAATAGGTGAATATAAACAAGTAGTTCTATTATCAATTAAATCAAGCAATCTTGCTTCTCCCCTCCCCCTCCAAAAAAAGAAAAAGGTTGTGTGGACCAGATTTTTGGCTAGCCAGGCAGAAGTAAGATGCAAACATATTAGAAGTTTTGACTAAGATCCCAAATTCTTTGCTGGAGGATGAAGTATTTAGGGAACTGATCTCTCATTCTGTAGGACCTGAAAACTTCAGCTAGAGAACATCAGAGCTGAATTCAATTAGGTGATACTCAGAATTATTTTCTGTTGTGTTGGAGAAATCCATCTTGAAAGGCCTCTATGTTGCAAATGTGAAGCATGAGAAACAGACTGAGTCTGAGCGGTTTTCCTTTTCTATCTTCACATATAATCACCATTATGCATATGTAGCTATTAAAATTTAAATCAATCACAATTAAGTAAAATTAGCTGCTGAGTTCTTCAGCTGCATCAGCCACATGCCAAGTGCTCCATCGCAGGATATGGCTGTCACATTGGACAGAGAAGACTTACAGTATTTGCAGTGTAAGTAGAAACTGGAAGAGTTGTCTTTAAGGCCATATTTTACCTTAAGAATTTTGAAAATAAGCCATCTTAAACATAGAAAAACAACAAAAATGCCAGACATCTATGTAGCTACCAGGATCAAATATATGTTACTCTTTGCTATATTTTCCCCAGCTGATTCTTTTCAAAAAGAGGTGGAGAAGCTAAGGGGCTCTGGAGGTAGCAGAGGTGTGGGCAGAAAGGGAAACAAGAAGTAAAAGGGATGCAGATGTACACGTACCATCCCCACCATGAATTTCTTATTATATATCACGGCCATATACTAATAAAAGCTAAAATAAAAATTAAAACATAAAGAGAAAAAAATGTTACAAGAAGAAAGAAAAGTTCATGGGGCTGGGGAAATAGGTCAGTAGAATAAGCTCTTACCTGACAAATGCAAGGGCCTGAATTTATTCCTTGGTCTCACAAAAAAAAAAAGAGAAGTTCATATGCTCTCATTTTCCTTTTTTCCCTAAAGGTGACCACTATCCTGAAGATGCCATGAACCACTTACAAGGATATTTTTGAACATTTGAAACATTTTAATATATTGATAAGTACTGTAAATTATTATTTGGGACTTCATAAATTTTTTACAGGAATGGTAAAAACTGTAGTATTTTGGATACCATTTATTATTTTATTATGATATTTAATTATAGAGGTGCATGTGATTCTTTATCCATGTCTATCATTCCATCTCGCTTTCAGTACTTTCTGAATCACAAGTCCACTGTGTATCTATATTTACAATGAAGGTCTGTTAAGTGCCTTCCCACCGAGCTCTACATTCTAAATATTTTGTGGGTCCTGTTGGACAGTCATACTCTCTGCCTCATGTTTTCAGCAGCCCAGAGTTTTTAAACCTTTCAAGAAAGTATACTACAGAGGATGGCAAACCCACTCCTGTGTCATTCAGTGTACTAGCGTGGCCTCATTTCAGTGGTGGGGTCTCTGCGAAGTCTTCAGCTTACACCCCAACTAGAGCATGTGAGAAATAACAAGCGACCCTGTGGTCCCCAGGCATCTGTGAGAATAATGCTTTTTTTCTGGTTCCCAGTTTGGTCTTTCATAAGTAAACGAATCTGTGTAAATCAAGTCTTAAGAAATACCCTGTAAAACTTGTGTATTCATTTCTTCAGGGGAGAAAAAACAAGTTACCAAATTTATGTAAAAATGTCTACTCTACCTGAATACATTTAGTGGCTATCTTTTGATGTCTTGATCTCATACATTTAAAAGCAAGACTTGGATCATAGCTAGGGAGGCGGAGGGGCAGGCATTAGATCTATTTCTCCTTACTTTTGCCTTATTCTTTCAAAAGATTCTGTCCTTTCTGGAACATGAAATCAGCCTGGAGATTTTTGAGAATTTCAATGTAACACTGACTGCATTCTCCACCCTCGGTGTTTAAAGTGTGATTTTCCTCAAACCTGCTTTCACAAACAAGACAAAACTGCTTTTGTACTATTTCAAAGGCCTGGCAACTTTGAAAGCACTCATATATTTCATTACTACATTTCAGCAATTTCCACATTTCAAGTTCCATCGTTTAGAAGCAAATTGGACTTTCTCAAACAGAATTCAGAGGGACTCCATGATTAATTATAAAAATAGATCTGAAAGTCATTTTCTCATTTGGTGTATTCTGGGGAATCTATAGAAAATATATTAGGAAAGTAGTAGTTCAGTTTGATTTAGTATAATAGGGCAAAGCATATCTTAGCTTTGTCCTTAGAGGTAAGGCAGTACTTGCTCTGAATATAACACTTTCACTTCTCCAAATGAAGCCTAATTTAAAAGTGTAACATAGGTGGTAAGGGATGCCCCTTGTTCAGCTATTCCTTTTCTCCACAGATACACAGAGTGGGAGAATTCCTAGGAATGCTATGTTAGCAAGTGTTGGGAATACAAATTAAATATCTAGAGACATTTTTGTTTCTGTCCCTCTGATGAATTCACTCTGAAGAATTTACAACAGCAGCTAGCTAAAAAATAATCTGGTTAAAATATCCATCATCAGCATGGCAAGAATACAAAATGCTGTAGTCCTCAGAGGCATGCAAGCAGGGAGAAGCGAGTAATTCTTAGCAGCTAAGACAGCATTTAAAGTGATTCTTACCTTGGCAGTATATGTTGACATTTGTTGACCTTAGGGTTATGTCTAAATGAGAGCCAATAGACAGGGCAGAAGAAAATGAAAATAAGAACTAGAATCAGCTCACAAGCGGTACATATCAGGTTATGGTGAAGGCAATCAACAGAGCCAATGTTGCACAGTAAGTTCTGCTTTAAAGTTCAAGTGAATGATAAGTTTGCTGCCTCTAAGAAGACAGCGTGGAAATCCTTCCTGGAATCGGGCAAAGGGAAATGGAAGTTTCCTTAAGAATTCATCACCAAGCAACCAGTCTTGCTTAAGTATGGAGTGCCCTTCCTGTTGCCACATATAACTTAAATTGTTTTAATCAAAAAATCCAAGTAAGTAAGCAACATGAAATAACTACAAAAATCAAATGCAATGCACTCTGGAGAAATTCAATTTTGGCTTAGACTTCAAAGAATTCCTGTTTTTACAGGAAAGAGAACTAAAATTTAATGTTACAAATAAGTAAATGAAAAGAGAGAGATAACAAGTAATAACAACCAGAGTTACATTAGTATGTTTATATAACCATCAGGAATAATAACTTCAAGGAAAAACATACCATTAAATAAAAATATAAAATAATGAAAGACATGAATTATGCTAAAATCCTCAATTCATGAGGAAGATAAAATTATTGATACATACTTAAATAATCATTAAAAGTAAGAAAAATAATGATAGAACATTGAGTAGAATTAACAAAACCCAGTTTAGTGAAAAAAGTTAACTCTATTGAATTAAGAAAACAAGTTACATCACACTTCAGAAAAACTAGTGTCATTCAGTACATAACAAGCCTATGTCAATATGTTAGAAGATGGTAACAAATACAATATTCTTAGAAAAAGTTCAAAACTGTATCTAGGACAAAGACAAGAAATGAATTGAATCCTGGAATCTTGTGGATGTCCTTTAAACAAGAGGAGTGAAGAAGGGAAGAGAGAGAACCAGAGAGATTGGTCTGTAGATAAAGAAGGAGGGGGAGGCATGTACAGTAGAGCTAAAAATGCCACGGGTTTGAAATTCTAATTCGAATTTCATCTTATTGTGGGAATTCAACCCTCTGAGTGTAGGTTACCTTTCACATAAATTAAGATAACATCCATTTTGCAACAGTGTTAGAAGGTGAAATGAGATGTTTTAGAGGTATTTTCCAGATAGTAAATGCTCAAGAAAAAAATAACAATGTTTTCTATATAATATAGCCTTTCATTTTCCATTCATTAATATAGATAGAGCACCTATTATTTACCAGACTATGTACTGAACTCTTTTCACAATTAAAACATACAGGTGTCCTCATAGTCCTCATCTCTACTGCTAGTTTTACACACTAGCAGTAGAGATAGACACTAAGCAATCAAGGAGAAAAGAAATAAATTATAATAAATAATAAAATAAGTAAAATAAGTAGAAGGAGATATTACTGCAGGATGAGTTTAATTTAATTAAGAGTTTCAAGGAAAATCTTCTTTGAAGAAATGATTTTGGAGAAAATTTTAAAAGATGATTTTTTGGGGGATAGACTAACTTTGTAGTTCATTATGAAGTTCAGAATGGCATTGCACTCACCATGTAGCCCAATTTGCCCTTAACTAATGTAAACTTCCTTCCTCACCCTCCTAAGGCCTGGGATTATAGGAGTATGCACCCAACAGTTGCTTATATATCTCCCTATATTATGGTTTTTATCTAGGTTTTAAAATACAACCTTTAAATCTTTTTTTTTTTTAATTTTGTGTTATAAGGAAAGGTCTACAAGGGTATTCAGGGTCTCACTACTATATTGGACTAGTAGTGATCTGCCTGGCACTTACAGGCAAACACCACCACACTCATTCTCAATTGCTGTCTCAGTGTGCCTGGGAGTGTGGCCAGTAGAGCAGGCCTGGGTACTGCATCACCCATCCCTGTGTCTGCTTGCAGGCAATTGAATGCACTGAGCTATTTGGCCAACCTAAATTTAATTCTTTTCTTTCTTTTTCATTTCTATTTTTAAAAATTTTTATTCTTTTTAATGAGAAAAAAAGATAAAATAGCAATGAAACAGTTTCAAAACAGATTACTAGGATGGTTACATTAATTAATACAATATATAATGCTTTCTTCATAGTGCTTGTTCAGAGGACAAGATGCAGATCTAATATCTTGTCTAAAAATATTAGTACAATTATTTATTCTCAATGACCTAAGACAAAGTAAATGAATATCTATCCTAACTCTCTTGTGTATACAAATCTATCTATATCTATCTATCTATCTATCTATCTATCTATCTATCTATCTATCTATCATCTATCTATATCTAGATGTATCTATAGAGAGATGATAGATACAGACATTTTTTATACTAAATCTTCTTTTATTAAAAATGACTAAGTGTGCTTTCAGCTGGAATGATATCATTTCTAAAATAATCTTCATTTCAATATAAAGCTTTTCAGATGATAAAGACTGCACATTCCAGGGAACATTTGAAATCTGGAAAGCCTTGGAAAAATTGGATACCTTTTATGCTTTCTATTTTTATTTTCTCTGAGTTCTTACACTAAGGAGACCATATGATATGTATACATGTAGGTCTAATTTATTTCATTTATAAGTATATGTTAAAGATACATCCACTTATACAGGAAGGCTTGGAGGTTATCATTCTTTATAGATGAGTAATATTCCATTGTAAAAAACACCACATCTTTTTCAACCATTCTTCAGATAACAGGCATTTTGGTTGTTTTCAAGGTTTGGCTATCACAAATTGTGTACTATGAGTATAGGAGCACAGATATCACTATGATATGATGTTTTCAGCTCTTCTGGGAAAATTTCTAGCAGGGGGATAGATGGACTGACTGGAATTTCCAGTTGTAATATTTTTAAGGAGTGTCCACACTGTTTTCCATAATGGTTGCTCCCTTAGCATTCCCACTAGCAGTAGAGAAGTGTCCCTTTTCCCCCATATCCTCTCCAACATTTGTTGTTGGCTGAGTTCTTTATGATAGCCATTCTTTCTGGGATGAAATTGTGTCTAAGTGTTGTTTTAATTTGTTTTGAAAGAATAGCTAGCGATGTGGAACATTTCCTCATGTATTTATGGATTTGTTGAATTTCTTTCTCTGAGAAGTGTGCATTCATCTCAGATGCCCATTTATAGATTGGGTCTTTGAATTTTGGGATCCTAATATTTTTCAGTTCTTTATATATTCTAGATAGAAGACCTTTGTCTAAATACTTATTAGTTAGTTTTTTTTTTTTGAAATTTGTTGGTTGTCTTTTCACTCTGTTGGTAATTTCTTTGGATATGCAAAAACTTCTTGGTGGGAGGAAGTCCCAGTTATTAATTCTTTGAAGTGTTAAGCATGCATTTTGATTTTTGTCCAGGAACTATTTGTCCACCTTAATGTCTTCAAGAATTCCTCTAGCTGAGCTAGCCATAAAAATAAATAAATAAATAAACAAAGATATGTATGTATGTATATATATATATATATATATATATATATATATTTCCTCCAACTTTCTCTTCCAGGAGACTTAGCATTTCTGTTTTAATATTTAGATCTTTAATCCATTTTTACTTTAGTTTAGTGCATGGTGATAGACCTTGGTCAAGTTTTAGTTTTCAGCATGTAGAGAGCCAGTTTTTAAGCAACATTTGTTAAGGAGACTGTCTTTCTTCAGGAAACATGTTTGCCACTTTGTTGAAGATAAGGTGACTGAGTGTGTTTGTATGTGCTTCTGCACCTTCTGATCTATTCCACTGATCCTCATGTCTATTTTTGCCAATACTAAGGTGATTTTGTCATTGTAGCTTTGTAAAACCATTTTAAGTAAGGAATTGTAATGCCTTCTGCCTTATCTTTGTTTCCCAGGATTGTCTTTGTTATTCTATGTCTTATCTGGTTCCAAATAAATTTTAGGATTGATTTCTTCAGATCTGTGAGGTATGTGGATGGTATTTTGATAGGGATTGTATTAAATTTATATAACAATGTAGGGAGTATGGCCATCTTCACAATGTTGATTTTTCCTCTCCTAGAGCACAGAATAACTTTCCATTTTCTGAAATCCTCTACAATCTCTTTTTTTCAGAATACTGCATTTTTCATTGAATAGATCTTCCACTTATTTAGTCAGATTAATTCCTAAGTATTTAATTTTCTTCTGTGCGATTGTAAAATGTATTTCTTCCTCTAATTTCTCTCTGTGTGTTTGTTATCTGTGTAGAGGAATGCTATTGATTTTCCATGTTGACTTTGTATCCTGCTATGGTATTGAACTTGCATATTAATTCCACTAGCTTGTTAGTTAATTTTTTTGGGTCTGCAAAGTAGACTATCATGCCATCTGCAAATAGTGATAGTTGAACTTCTTACCTATTTTATTTCTCCCTCTTCTCTAATGGTTCTAGCTAGTGATTCTAGAATTATATTGAATGGGAGTGATGATAGAGGTCATTCTTGTCTTGTATGAAATCTGAGAATAAAAGACTTCCATTTTTCCCCATTTAGAATTACATTCTGAGAATTAAAAATTTCAGTTTTTCCCCATTTAACATTATGTTAGCCATTGGATTGTCATAGATTGGTTTTATCAGGCTCAGCTAGAGGCAATCCATTCCAGTTTCCTGTAGTACTTTGAACATGAACGAGAGTTGGACTTTGTCAGAAGCCTTTTCTGTATCAATTGAGGTGATCATATGTTTTTTTGATTTGGCTCTATTGATATAATGTATTACATTTATAGATATGCGAATGTTGAACCATCCTTTCATTCCTGGGATAAGTCCTACCTGGTCATGACATATAATTTTCTTAATGACTTGCTGCATTCTATTTGCTAGGATTTTACTGAAAATTTTTGCATCTATGTCTATGAGTTTGGCCTGTAGTTTTCTTTTTTAGTTGCATCTTTCTCTGATTTTGGTATATATATATAATGCTTGCCTCCAGGAATGATTTTTGGAGGGTTGTTTCCTTTTCAATTTCATTGACGAGTTTGAGGAGTTTTAGGATTACATCTTCTGTCAACTTGTTGTAGAATTCATTGGTGAATTCATCAGGATCTAGACTTTTCCTTGTTGGTAGGTTTTTGTTACATTTTGGATTTCATTGGCTGCTATTGGGTTGTAGAGAGTACTCATATCTTCTTCATTCAATTTTGGTAAATTCTACCTTTCTAGGAATCTGTGCATTTCATCTCTGTCTTCAATTCTGTGAGAGTAATAATTCTCGAAGTAGCTATAAATGATCTTGTGCATCTCCACTGGCTCTGTGGTAATTTCATCCTTTTCATTCGTTATTCCTTGAATTTGAGTTTTTTCTTTCCTCTTTTCTATGATGTTATCTAGGGGCCTATCAGGTTTGCTTAATTTTTCAAAGGATCAGCTTTTTGATTTCTTAGTTCTTTGTATTGCTTTCTTTGTCTTGATTGAATTAATTTCTTCTCTAATATTTATAATTTCCTCCTGTCGTTGGACTTTGGGTTTGGTTTGCTCTTCCTTTTCTGAACAATTTATGTGTACCATTAGAGTTTTTATTTGCTTGCATCCTGTTTTCTCAATGTGTGAGTTTAGAGCTGTAAATTTCCTTCTAAGAATTGCTTTCATTTCATCCCATAAATTCCAGTAGGTTTTTTTTTTAATTTTCATTAAATCGTAGATATTGTTTAATTTCTTTTTAATTTGATCTATAATCCTCTGTTTGTTGAGGAAGGTGTTTAATTTCCATTAATTTGGGGGTTCTTGTAATTTTTTTGTCATTTATTTTCAGTTTCATTGCACTGTGGTCAGATAATATGCAGGGGATAATTTCTGTTCTCTTACATGCATTTAAGCATGACCTATGTGGTCTATTTAGTATGTGGTCCATTTTAGAAAAATGTCCCATGTGCAGCTGATGAAAATGTGTATTAAGAAGTGGTTGGTTCAAACAGTCTGTATATGACCACTAAGTCTGGTTGTTCTAACTCTGGTTCGTATGTATTTCTTTGCTAATTTTTTGTCTGCTAGACCTATCTTTTTGTGATAAAGGACTATTAAGGTCGCCTGATAAGATTTTGGTATTGGTCATTAGATTTTTGATGTCCATTAAGATTTGTTTTATATTGCTGGATGCTCTTGTCTTAAGTGCATACATATTAATTGGTATTACCTCTTTGTCTTTAATTCTTCCCCTAACCAGTATGTAACCTTCTTCATTTTGTTTGATCAGTCCTGGTTTGAAGTTCAGACTGTGTACAGACAGAATTGCTAGCCCTGCTTTTTTCTGAGGTTCTGAGGCATGTAGTATTGTTTTCCATCTTTTGACTTTCAGTTTATGAATTTCTTTATGAGTTAATTGTGTTTATTTTATACAGCATATTGTTGGATTTTACTTCCTAATTCACTGTGCCAGTCTATTTCCTTTAATTGGAGAATTAAGTCCATTTGCATTGATGGTTATAATTGAAATGTATTTACTTATGATTGACATCTTTTTTACCTACTATTGTTTAACCTTTTTCTCCTGTATTTAATTGGTTGCCCTATTTGATGGGTTCTTTCTGTTCTCTTTCATGGAGTTTGGGTCATTTTGGTCTCTCTCTAAAATATGTTTTAGTAGTCTGTGTAGTGTTGGTTTTGACATCATGATATTCTTTGATTGTCCTTTGTCATGGAAGTATTTCACTTCTCCCTCATACTTGAAAGAGACTTTTGTGGGGTATAGCAGTCTGGGTTGGAATTTGTTTGTATGGAGGACTTGAAGCACTCTGCTCCATGCTCTTCTTGACTTCATGGTTTGTGAAGATAAATCTGCCATCATTCTGATAAGTTTTCCTTTAAATGTGATCTGTTTATTTTCTCTTGTGGCTCTTATTATATTATTCTTCTAAATTTCTGGCATCTTCACTATTATATGTTTGGGTATGTTTTTAATTGTGTTGATGTTATTTATAATTCTGTATGCTTCAGTTACCTGAATTCCAGGTTGTTTTCTCATGTTTGTGAAGTTTTCTGCCATTATTTCTGATATTCTTTTTCTATCATTTGTATTGTCTCCTTTCTGTTTGATGCCTATTAATCTCACATTGTTCTTCTTTGCAACCTCTTATAGATGTCAAATTGCTTTTTACCTGCATTCTAGTTCTTTTTGAGAGATCTTTTATTTTTTCACTGTGACTGTCTTTAAAATCTGATACTCTATGTTCACTTTTGTTCATATGGTGTTGCCAGCTTGTGATTGAACTTTTATTTTGATATATTTGTTTCAAACTGCTTTGAGCAATCTCTTTCTTTCCTATATTGCTCATTCAAATATTCCATCATTTTTCTATTCTCTAATTTTTATTCTCTTCTTTAGAAGCATTTATTAATGTTTTCATTACAGTTATCCTTTCTTTTTCTACTTCAGATCTTATTTTTTTACTTCAGATGTTATTTATGATCTAATTTCCTCTCTACATTTCTGCAGTTGTTTCTTTACTTCAGATACTGTTAATTCAGATATTTCTTTCTTTTCCTTTTCTTCAGAGTTTTTTTCTGATCTGAATTCCTCTATTCCTTTTTGCCTTTGTTTCTTTACTTCAGATGCCATTAATTCAGAGATTTCAGCTTAGTGATTCCCATTTTCTTCTATGGTAGTGTCTGTTGTGTTTGTTCTGGGAGAGTTCAGGGCCCTAGATTGCATTTTGCTCTTTCTCTGTGTCCTTTTGTATAACAGTGTCCTCTGACCTTTGGTGTAGACTTTGGTGCAGTTATGCTATTAACATCTACTGAATTTTGGGTATGGATCTACAAGTTTGCTCTTGTCCAGGTGTTCCTGGCTGGTTCTGTCTGCTGTGCTAAGCTTCTTCTTGCAGCATCCCATGGAAGTGAACCACTCCACTCTGCTCCTCTGCCAAGATGTTCAGCTCCTGTATTAGCTGGGATGTTCTGTCCCCCAGCATCTCCACAGGGAACTTTGCTGCATGGTTCCCAGGAGGTGCCAGGTCTGGAGTCTGGATGGAGAAGTTCTAGTAGTGGCACACAGTCAAAGGTTCCTATTCATAGGCAGGTCCTGTTTTCTGGGTGTGGAGGAAGTTCCTTGTAGGGAAGAAGTTCTGCTGTGGTGCAAAGGCAGAAGTTCCTACCTACATGCACATGGATCTGGAAGAAGGTGCAGGTGGGGAAGAAGTTCCAGTAAGGAAATAATTTCCAGGCTCGCTATGCAGGCCAGAATTCCTACTTAAATACATGCCACTGGTCTGGAAAGAGCACTTTCTAAATCTTAGTTTAAATAACTTCCTTGTTAATGCTTCAATTCCAACTTGTTTACTATTGCCAAGTGACAATCAACTTCCAATATTTATTGAAAATTTCAGTTATCTGTATCTTGCTGCAGATTTTAGCACATAGTACTTGGCCTGTAAATCCTTCTTTGCATCAAATATCAACTAAATGAGTTCCTTTAAATATATAGGTAAGAGCTTATAGGAGTTCTTAAAATATGCTTAAGGAAGGAGTAAGGAACAAACGAAGGAATGAAGGAGGAGAAAGCAAGAAAAAAGAAAGGAGGGAGAAAGAAGGTAAGGAGAGGAGAGCCAGTTATGGACATTAGGAAATGCAACTCTAAAAATATCAATTAAGCAAATATCAATTCTTTCATAAAATGAAAGAAAATAAAATGTGCCTCCTTAAATTGCCAATTATAATCTTTTGGCTCTTGATTACATGATTTTTGCCTAGATTTTGTTTTGATAGCTAAATGCTCAGAGTCCCATGTTCTTGACTAGCATGGACAAAGAAAAGTTATTGTACAGGAAACTGCTTATTTATTTAGTACAGGGTCTCACTGTGCAGATCAGACTCATAGTGATTCCGCTGTCTCAGCCTCCCCAGTGCTGGAATTACACTTACGCCCCACCATGGCTAGTTTTAGTGACTAGCATGGCATGACCTGAGCAGGAGCAGTATGACGTGCGACATGGCATGAGATACAGCATGCAACATCACTGGTTGAAACAGGTCCTTGCGCTTTCCAGGCAGGTATTTAGAACACTGAGCTATCTCCCTGTCCCTGAAACTTCTAAATTATGAACACAGTCCTTTTTTCACTTATTACCCTCAAAAGTCTGTAAAGTAATGGGAAAGAGAAAGCAGTTCATTAAAAAGCAAAAGTTAAAGGCGAAGTTGCTCCTTGAACTTAGTTAGATATAACAATTTCTTTGAACTATATAAAAATTCTCTGGATTATGTACTGGTTTAAGCACAAAAACAGAAGAATGTATTTATAAAATTTGTCCACTTTACTATAATAACTGATGACACTGAAAAAAAAAACTGAAGCAAAAGAAATCTAAAGCAATATCTACTTAATATTAATATAACCTCATACCTTAAACATCCAGCTGTATCTCCAAAACTTTTTTCTGCCCGAGCAATCTGTATTATACTAAAACGATAGCTTCACAGTGCTACACTTCTCCTTTTCCATGCAATGCAATAAAATACTTCATTGTACCACAGACAGGAGAAAAAACCTAGAAAATATAAAATTACAATACTAGCACTTGGCAAAAGATTTAAAAATTAGATAAAGGGCACTGATATTGTGACCCTTCAATCTACCATTTCTCCTATCTCCAAATCAAAAATAAGTAAATAAAACTCCTACAGTTAAGTAAAAATTATGTGCATTTGGGGGGACTCCTCATATGTTTAGCAATTTGTCTGTTATTCAGCTATATGTTAGAAGTTCAGAGCACAAAGTTAAAGCAGTTCTTTTTATGCAAGCATAGATCTTCAGCAGTCAGGTCTGTCTCATGTGCTGGTGTGCTGGATCTGCAGTAGACACTAAGACGGCATGCCACTACTGATGGCACTCACTAGGAGCACTGTGTCATCTCCACTCCTTACATATAGCAGAGGCTTGGAAACTTATATCTAGTCAATAGGATTTAACAAAAGTAATGAATTTGTTTTTGTTTTTGTTTTTCAGTGTTGGGTATCAAACTCAGGACCTGGCACTTGCTTATGCTTCTGAGTTATCTCCCTGGCCCTGAAAGTAATAGAATATCACCACTGAGACTAGGTTTTCAGAGTGTGACTTTATCACCCACCTCCAGCTCTCTTACTTTCACACCATAACCAGAGAGGAATTCCAACCAAACATCTTAGGAATCAAATTAGAAGTGCTAAATCTCATTTGAGTCTTGGGAAGTAAAAAATAACTAACATTTTAATTGGAGACCCTTCAAGGCAGAGGAACTAGCTCAGCCATGCTTCAGTTTTTGAGCCACAGAAATTGCGAGATAAATGCTGTTATTTTAAATCACTAAGGTTAAAGATACTTGACAATTGTGCAATCCTGTAGTTTTACTTCTTTGTATCGTATAGTTATCTATTCACCAAATACTTGGTATCCACTCTTTTTTTCATTCTGCTTTTCATTTACTCTCCCATTCGCTCTTCTTTCTTCCAATTCTGTTACACGAGATGAGGAAAAGTAAAAACGTGTTGCAGAATTGGAGTAATGTTACTATTAAAAAGCACATCTAGAAATGAATCACTCTTTGACCATTCATTTTGGTTTTTATTAGCTTAGGGTCATTTCATAAAATAAGTTAGACATATTTTCTCATTTGTAACATGAGGATAATGACATAATTTAAGTATTTTAATTATTTTATGACATCAGTTGTATGAGGCACTAAACATTGTGGTTAGCAGGAAATTATCTCACTTATATTTTTGAATAATCTGAAAAAAACAAGATACTTTGTAGAAAGTACTTACAGTGGGGAATTATATTTCATGCAGTCTGCTTTTTGCCCTTCCAGTGATGCACTTCTTTTAATATCTCTCCATGGGAGAAATTAAAGGAACACTAGCTGAAATTTATATTGGTGAGTAGGATTAAGGCCTTGATCTAAAAAGGCTGAAATCAAGTATCTTAGAAGCTGTACCCTCATGCATCTGAGTCTTTGGTTAATGTAAGAAAGGAGCACCGGAGTTATTTTTCAAGAGGTAATTCAGAGAAACTTGAATGTCGTTCATTGTGAGAATGCATGAGCCCAGGTGAGAAAGTTTCCACTGCAGCTGTTTAATTATTAACATCGCAACAAACTGAGTAAATAATTTTAATTTCCCTACAATGCTTTCTCCATATTAAGTCACAGTGTTTTTACTTATTTGGTCCTTATTTTCTAATTATAAGAATTAGCTACTTGTGGTAAAAATGTAGGGCAATAGAGTAGCATAAAGAATAAATATAGCCAGGAGTGGTGGCGCAAGCCTGTAATCCCAGCACTCGGGAGGCTGAGACAGGAGGATCGGTGCGAATTCGAGACCAGCCTGGGCTACAAAAGTGAGCTCAAGTCCAGCCTGAACTCATAGCGAGACCCTATCTCAAAAAGGCCAAAAAAAAAAAAAGAATAAATGTAATCACACAAAATTCTTCCAAAGATTAACAATTAAGATTTTCTGTGTCAAATTAATTTTTTAAATAATTCATTTTGTTTCTATCACATAACAGGCAGTGTGATTTCCAATTACTTACACAAGTTAGCACAACTACTAACATACATATTAGAGAAAAAATGAAAGGGATATATCTGTACAGTTTAATATCCCCTTTTACTAAAAGCCTTATGAGATAGTGTTGGAAACAATTTTCGTGGAGTTATAGAAGTGCCTCAGTTACTTCTTCATTACTGAAAAAAATACCTAATGTCCAAAATTAAGGAAGGAAAAGTTTATTTATATCACTGTTATTGTAGATTTCAGTCTACATTCAGCTGACTCTAAGTCAGGGTGACACATGACAGAGGGCAGCAGTTCACGGCTGTGGAAAACAGCAAAGAGGAAAGGCAAAAGGGAGCATCAGCAGCCCCGACAGAGGCAAGCCTTTCTCCTTTCTGTATACTGCCTTCAGGCTGCCTGCCCTAGGCTGAGTGCAGCACTCACATCTATGATCCTAGCAATACTCAGACATATAATCCCAACCTTGGATCATGAATTAATCACAAACTCGAGAACCATGAACCAATGACTGCTCGAGGCTTTGGTGGTACAACTACACACAAACTGTAACAAGAGGATGTATTAATTAAATGACTAAACAATGTTATGTCTAGTTGCCCCCCCCCACCAAAGCCTCATGCATTCATGGGGCAGGGACTTCTAGAGTTTGAAATTGACTCGTGATCCTCTGGGATTATGGATTTTAGTAATGATGCGATTATGGGTCTTAGTACTGCTGGGATATGGGTTTGTTATACACAGCCTGAAGTGGAGAGCCGGAATGCAGTGTAAGAGAGACAGAAAGATAGACTTTGTCTCTGTTGCCGTTGTTGCTGTCCACCGCCATGAACTGCTTCTCTCTTCCATGTGCCAGTCTGCCTTGTAGCCAGACAAGTATGGACTGAAAGCTCCAGTAAATGTGAGCTGAACCTTTCCTTCTTTCATTTTGGGTGTTCAGTATTTGTCCCACCAATGAGAAAAGAGTAACTGAGACAGAATTTGGTACCAGGACTGGGGCCATTGATGTGACTAACTTGACCACGTGGTTACAAGTTTTTGGAAATATCTTCTGGAAAGAGATAGGAAAGATTTGGAGAGGTCATCTACTTGTGAAGAGCTGGAACAGTGTTGGCTGTTCTGTAGGGGAGATTCTGGTCAGAACTCAGACCAGAAGACTGATAGAAAGCCTGCTTGTAAAAATCATGCCTGGCAGGTTTTTGCTAGGAAGAAGGACTACATTGGTTTTTGGACTCCAGATGATTTGTGCTATGGCTTGGTACAGAGATTGTCTGCTCTGAATTTGCCTCGTGCCCAGTGACTTTGTGTAATACTGAGCTTAAACATGGCAGACTGCTTAATCTTTTAAAAAATATTTCAAAGCAGCCAAATATTGGGGTGGTGTCATAGTTGTTACTGGGGGCTTTTAGCCAGATTTATGTTGAAAATCAAGAGCTAAGAGTGAAGCATGATAATTTAAAATGTTGTGAGTTTGACCAGAAAAGGTACAGAAGGAAACTTATGGTCTGCATAGAGAGAGCTGAGAGGATCTCCCTTGCTGGGAAGAAACCAGAGAATCAAAAGAATGCCTGAGGGCATCATAGGAGCCAGCAGGTCTCACATTTTGCAACCATAGAACTGCAAGAGAGAGAAACTTTGCCTTGAGAAGAAAGCCTCAGAGCCCCATGTTCCCCAATAGTGCCAGCATGGAGAATTTGTTCCTTGGAATCAATATCAGAGTGTTCATCAGTCCAGGCACTCACCCCCTACAACCAAGAGCCTGGATACTGCTCCAGCTGGCAGCAGACCTAGGCATTATCCATGTAGCATTGGTTTTAGGCACATTCAGAATGTAGGCATTGTGAAGTTAAGAAGGCTTCCATCTCAATGTTAGAAGAAGGCATGGGAGGGCAGGCAATGTGCCCCTGGGAGGGCAGTATGTGAAGCAGAGAGTAGGAAATCAATTCAGTGGAAACTGCAGAAGTTTGGAAAAGCCAGAAACATGGATCATCTAAGGTAAACTTCAAAGTGGGATCAAAGCAGGCCTAAGAGAGAAGCCATAGGTGTTACCACCAAAATGCCTTAGGGGCAGAGAGCCATGTATGGTCTTTGGAGCTCACAACTCAGTGTAGACTTCATCAGATGTTGCAGTTGGAATTATGGGATTTAATGTTTACCTTCCTTGACTTTGGACTTGCATTGGTATTAGTGATTTTTGTTTTTTTGCGGTACTGGGGATTGAACTCAGGACCTCATGTTTGCAGGACAGGCACTTATCCTACTGAGCTATCTCCCCAGCCCAAGTACCAGTGTTTTATATTCCCCTTTTGTTTGTAGCTTTTGGAATGGTAATGTTTGTTTTCTGCCACTAAATGCTGGAAGTGTTTACATTTTCTTTTGTACAGGGACTCATTGGTAAGAGTTTACTGGATCTTGGAGGAGACTTGGGACTTAAACTTTTCATCAATGTTGAAACAGTTGGGACTTTGGCAACTCTTAGAGATGGACTAAAATATCTCTTTCACAAAGGCATGTGCATGAGACTTTGGGGATTCAGGGGTGGAATGTTATCGTTTGTGTCTAGTTGTGCTCCCAAAACCTCATGCAGTCATGGGACAGAATTTTCTAGAGTTGAGATTGATTCATGATCCACTAGGATTATGGGTTTTAGTAATGATGGGATTATGGGTCTTAGTATTACTGGGATTATGAATGTAAGTTTTACACCCAGCCTGAGGTGGAGAGCCTGAATACAACATTAGAGACACAGAGAGACATACTCTCTCTCTGTTGCCATTGTTGCTGTTTGCCACCATGAACTTCTTCTCTATGCCATGTGCCAGTCTACTTTGGAACCAGCTGAGTATGGACAGAAAACTTCAGTAACTGTGAGCTAAATAACCCTTTCCCTCCTTCACTTTTGGTGTTGGGTATTTGTCCCAGTAACAAGAGAAGAGTAACTGAGATAAATAGTTAAAGAATACTTTAAATTTATTATTGTTTTCCTGTTGGCTCCAAGGTTTCTGCTTATACTTCTTTTAATGCATATCATTTCAGTTTTTGTGTATTTCTTAAAAAAATCTCTTGAAGAGCAATCTGTTTGTATGGATACACTTGAACATTTTTAAATTTTTCACAAGTTTTCCATTAGCATGTGACAATTTATGTTTCTAATATAATGTATGAGTGTAGCATTCTTTTAACTTTCATTTTATACATATACACATAGAATCTTAGGTGAAAGTTAGAAATGACCATGTATAATCATCTAAAGCAATAAACTCAGGAAGTTTTGCCCATGTAGTGAATTTCAAATACAGTAGCTATGACAGACAGCTGAGCTTATAGACTGAGAAAGGTTTTTCCTTAGGTGTCCGGAAATACTCTCATTTAACAACCATCAATTTTCAAACTCTTTCTCAAATAGACACTATACAAACGCTGCTGACGTGTGACCAATTGCACAGTGCTGATGCTGAAAGAAAACAGAAAGAAAAAATAAGAAGCACAGACAGGATCTTCCATAGAAAGAGAGAGGGTGGAAGGGAGAGAAGGTAGAGAGAGACAGAGACAGAGAGGCTGGAGAGAGGGAGAGAGAGAGAGAGAGAGAGAGAGAGAGAGAGAGAGAGAGAGAGAGAGAGAGATTTCCCTTAAGTCTGTGGTTGAATAATATCTACTATATTTCCTTTGAAAATGAGATGTAAAAGTCTGTGTCCAAAAAATCCCCCAAAAGAATAAAACATGTATCAGGTGATAACAGATGTTATTACTGGAAGCAAGCTTTCTCTTTCTTTTTTAAAATTTTTTTATTCTAGTTCAACCACAGTAAATGTTAATATGTGTGTCACGTTTCCTGCAATTTATATGAAATGAAACTCTTTGGGAAAGATAACACCTGAATGTCCACATGATTTCATGCTGTTCTCTCAACTTAGATCTAAAGCTAATGTCAGTTTCTCATACCTCCTCCTGGGGAGATGACAACAGAATGCGCTGGTTCAAAATGAATGTGTCCCTGTGACTAGTATTTTTGATGGGCCCGGCTACATGTCTGCTCTTAGAAATCACCCCCTTCTGTGATCACAGGGAAAATAGGCCCACCTTCTAAGACACAAATAAATTTTGCTTCACTTAGCATTACTTTCTAAAATTGTGTTGAGTTTTAAATTCTATTGGCTAATCTTTTTGTCGTGCCTCATTATGCAGATGTAAAAAAAAGTATAGTAGTACCTAAAACAAGCCTTGAAGTTTAATAGAATATATTTGATTCCAGAATATTTCAGAACAATATATTCATTTAAATTTTATTTTAATCTTCTGGTTTTATTTCTCTTAGCAATCACTCATTTACAAGTTTTACCAATTGTAGACAGATGCATACCTACAGGTACTACACAGTATACCACTGATACATGTGCAGAGCGCATTTAATGGTTCAACTTCCCAGAAACCTCTAAAGTCTGCTTCCATCTGATATGCACTCTCCTGCAGGCTTTCCTAAGTTGCTTGTACATCCTGCCTGGACTAAGAATATAGTTTCATGCTCTGATGTCCTGTTTTTCCTTTATTCTTCTTCAATTCATATTTATCCCTTCATTATAACTTTTGAATAGCTTCCTATTATCTTAAACAAAGTTTTAAAGCTGCCAATGGCCCAGGTGTCCCTGAGTAATTTTGTTCTTCCTCTCCTTCTCAACTCAGCTCCCGATTCATTAGTTTTGCTTAAGCTATGTTGGGATTATTGGAGGGAACTAATATTCAGTGTTCATGTGATTTCATGCCATAGTTTGGAGTATATTATCTATAGAAACTTTGAGAGTATTCCCCTTTGTTTGGCACTGATATCTTCTTTTGAAATAAACCATTGGATATCTTGCCTAAATTGACTAACCTGTACTAACCCCGGAGAGCTTCATATGTAGGTACCCCTTTCTCTCCAGTGTGTTGCTTAACTACCTCTTGTGAAGATGACATCTCCTCTTTCTCTGAGGAGTCTTCCTGTAACTGTCTAGATAATGCCTCTTTTCTACCTACCCCAAACGTTCTGTGGAGGAAGAGACTGATTCCCTTACCCATTACTGTTTTATAACAGTAAGTTAGTGGTTAGACAGGATAAGGTACTTACTTAACAAATGTTAATGCATTGAGCATGCAGTTGAATAATTAAATTAAAAGAAGTTTGTCTTGCCTATTTATAACAACTTTAACACTGCAAGTTTTCACGGGATAAGTTAGAGTATCTTTGGAAGAGATGTGTTCCTCTTTCACTCAAAATATTCCTGTAGCCGCATCTCATAAGAACCTTGCAGTGTCATAAGTAACCAATACCCATTAGGTAAGCAGTCTTCAGCCTTTTAGTTCCTGAACACTTTTTTTGTGGAAGACAATATTTTTTCCACCAGATGATGCACAGTGAGGTTTTACGATGATTAAATTCATTGCAGTCATTGTGCATTTCATTTCTATTGTATCATCATATTTTATTCTATTGTCTTATATAATCAACTAATTAAATGACTCCTCATCATTTAGGATCTGAGGAACCTGCTAAATAGCTGAGTCTGGGGGTTATGAGAGGCAGTGCTATCTGAAGCATCTTGCTTATAGGCAGTCTACTTTGTAATTTCTTCTTGGTTGGTGCCATTGCAAAAACCCTACATCACAAAGGCAGAATGTTAAAAATGGAAGCAGATATTTTCAGTGCTTTTATGACACTCTGGGGATATTCAACCCTGACTTTGACCCAGAATTTATGGCAATTTAAGATAGTCTTAAATATACATCTAAGGCTACTGCCATTCCTGATTCAAATAGTTGATTGTCTTCGAGCATGGACAAAGTGAGTTTGTCTAGTTTATTTACAAATGGGTCATAGATTAATTCCTCCCAATTATAAGGGTCTTTTATGCTCAAGAAGGAGTGCCCAGACTCTTTAACGTTGAGTCAGGTGACAGTGAGCAATATGATAGAAAGAAATCCATGACGCTGTTTCTTTAAAAAGGTCAATGTCCTCCAACTGCCCCTATAATTCCATTTTATCTGTGAGTGCAACCCCTTTACTCACCAACCAGAAGTCAGTTATCATTCCCTCCTGAAGTGATTAAATTGGTTGAGCAGGCTGAGTATGTCACACTAGCAAGTTTTGTGATACATTCTGTGTAACTGGAATATGTTGCCACCAGTGAACTTTTTTCTAAAAATATTTGGATTGGCTGCCACAATTCAAAATCTCTCACACTGATGTAACTTTAGAAAGCCCTCTGGGTATAAGAAAAGTCACGTTTGCTCTGGGTCCATTTCCTCATTGTTGTATGCATGGACATGAATTAATGTGGTTGAAAATTTTAGTCCCATTATGCAAAGCATCTTAATTGCAGATACCATTTTTGGCTAGCTAGTAATTCTGTGTGAATTGTACAATATGTACAGTCTCATTTGGAAGCTACCTCTTGGACCTCAGTAGTAAAGCCTCAAACCTATCTAGCCTAGCAACCACTGTGTCCTCACATATATAAAATGAGCCGTTCATTTCTCCATATGCAATTGCTCAGTGACTTTATTAATTGTGTATATGGTGTAGTTTGGCAGTAAAAGTGTACAAAACATCCTTCTGCACATCCTCCTAAACTATATATATTTCACAAAAATGAGCATGTTTACCTTCTTGTCAATTACCAATCTTGTCAGTTTGGATTTCATAAGGAGAACTCATTAATCCTCTATGAATTTTAACTTCTTTTACCTTTTCATTCATTTTTCAAATCTCTCCTTGTTATTTGACTCCATTAGTTTTGTTTCCTTTTATTTTTCTCATTTCTTTATTTCCTTTTTTCTCTTTCTTTCTTTCTTTCTTTCTTTCTTTCTTTCTTTCTTTTTTATTCTTTCTTTCTTTCTTTTGAGACAAAGTCTCACTATGCAGTTATGCACTTTAGGGTGGCCTTGAGCTCGCTTTGTATCCCAAGCTTGTCTTGAACTCCCAGTGTTCCCCCTGCCTCAGTTTCCCAAGTGTTGGGATTACAAACATGAAACACCATACTCATCTTGCTTTGCTTTCAAACATTAACATAACTCCTGTTTTCTTATTTCCAAGACAATGCTAATAAGAAGTTAGAATAAATTATTGTAGGATAGTAAAATTTACTTGAAACAGTGCAATTAAAAATTCCTGTCAAGTCAGATGTGGCCAATTTGACTCTAAACTGTAGATTCCTGTTTGTTGAAATATTCTCTTCTCTCCTCTGTCACGGAAAACTGTATCTTGCCTATTGTTCACTGTGTGCCCAAAACACACACCCTTTTGAGGAGGTTTTCTTCTTCTTCTTCTTCTTCTTCTTCTTCTTCTTCTTCTTCTTCTTCTTCTTCTTCTTCTTCTTCTTCTTCTTCTTCTTCTTCTTCTTCTTCTTCTTTTTCTTCTTTTCTCTCTGTCTCTGTCTCTCTCTCTCTCTCTGTCTCTCTCTCTGTCTCTCTCTCTCTCTCTCTCTCTCTCTCTCTCTCTCTCTCTCTCTCTCTCTCGGTTCTTCCACCAGTATTAGCACCTTATCTTTTTCTGTCTTGTTCTTTTTTTGTAAATTTTTAAAATTAATTTTTTTTTTGTATTTTTAGGGAAGGAACTTCAGGGTGTTCAGGATCTCACTACTAGATCAGACTCCTAGTGATCCACCTGTTTACAGCCCCCAAGAGCTGGGATCACAGGCACCATGCTGTCTCAATTTCTGTCTCAGCATGCACTGGAGGCAGGGCTGGCACTGCTGATCTGGGTATTGAACTCTGGCCCTTGTGCCTGTTTGTAGGAACTTTGGCCTCTCTCTTTGTTTCTTTCTTTCCTTCTGTCTTCTTTCTTTCTTTCTTTCTTTCTTTCTTTCTTTCTTTCTTTCTTTCTTTCTTTCATTCTTTTCTTTTCTTGTCTTTTTGAGGTAGGATCTTGCTATGCAGTTCAGGCTCACCTTGACCTTACTTTTGTAGCCCAGACTGGTCTCGAACTCACACCGATCCTCTTGCCTCAACCTCGCACAAGCTGGGATTATAGGGATATGCAACCACACCTGGTGTGGTCTGTTTCTTATTCTTTCATAAGGGAGTGTGCAATGCTTTTGATATCTATGACATGGAAAGAATTGTGTCCACTGCAAGTCATAAGTTAAACTCATAAACTTTACTATTTAGAACATGAACGTAGGCTATTGAATCTAAGCCTCCTAAAGCTCATTTCACCAATCTAGCTCTGCGTTTCATGCATTGTAATTAAGCATTTTTTTTTTTTTTCTTGCTGGGTGGTCAAGGGCAAGTTAAAGCAAGACCTGCATAACAAAACATTCAAACATTCTTTTGTTTTTTTTTTTTTTTTGTATCTTCCAGGGTCAGCCTTCAACATTATAAGCTTCACTGGTGGCCCACTGCAATTGCAGAATATTTGACTGTGTATGTGTCTGCTTCTTCTTAGTCCAAAGAGAAGTATATTCTTTTCCTTTTCTTTTTTTTTTCTAAGCAACATCAATAAGGAGGTGGGTCATGCCCACACACTGTACTCTGTAGAACGATTGTGAGGACAATATGCAATATGTCAACTTTCAA
>PVJA010024513.1:21519-31872 GCA_004027025.1 Myocastor coypus | reverse complement strand
TTATGGTTTATGTCTAGTTGTCCCCCCAAAGCCTCATGGAGTCATTGGGCGGGGACTTCTAGAGTTTGAGACTTGATCCATGATCCCTGGGATTATGGGTTTTAGTACTGATGGGATTATGGGTGGAAGTACTTCTGGGATTATGGGTGTAGCCTAGGGCAGGAGCTAAGGCGGAGAGCCTGAATGTAATATAAAGAGAGACAGAGAGACAGACTTGAGCTGTTGCTGTTGCTCTGCTGCCGTGTTGGTTGGCTACCTCTGCCACCATTTTGTTGCTGTTCCGCCACCATGAACTGGATGCTCTCTGCTCTGTTCCACTCAGCCTTGGGCCAGCCAAATATGGACTGAAACCTCCACAAACTGTGAGCTAAATAAACCTTTCCTTCCTTCATTTTGAGTGTCGGGTATTTGTCCCAGCAACGAGCAAAAAGTAACTAAGACACTATCTTTTCACATTTTAGGATAAGCACTAACTTGTTTTCACTAAACACATTTATTTTAAGACATTTAGGATCAAATTTGATGTCAACTTTCAAACACCAAAAAATTTCAGTTGGATATCGTACATATAATAAAGCTATGAATACAAGCAGCTCAGTGATGAAATAAAACAGGCTAAAATCTGAGATATCAGTTTGTCATTTTAATTTCAGAAATGAAAAGCTGAAGGAATGTGGATTTACACCTAAGCTCAATGTTATAGTATTAAATGCCGCATTCATGCTGATTTGTTTCATATATGTAATTTTTAATTAAAATAATTACATCGTTCATCTAGTATGATATATGTGCATACTGTCACTAGGATTAAACTGTAGTAGACAACTCATTTCTTCCAGAACACACACATATTTCACTCCCTTTGCTTTGTTCGTAGCATCTTGTAAGAATACTTTTCTTTTTGGCAACACTTCTTTCCTCATTGCTTAATTAGAATTAACTGCTACTAACTCAGGCTAGCATACAGCACATTAACGTGTCATTATTAATATTTGGCACAAGGGATATGTTCGATAAATATCTATTGAATTAAATAAATTCATGCACTACAAGAGAAATAAAAGCCCAGGAAAGAAGTGCTTTTGTGAAATCTCATAGAATGCATATTTTGGGACTTTACATTTCGTTGTATATAAATTTTTGTATGAAATAAAATATTATAAATAAGCAATAAAACCTAATTAATACTGCACAGAAATATTTAGGGAATGTGTGCATTTATTTACAATATACCTTGAAATGTTTTAAAATATATTGATGAATAGATGTAAGGATGGATGCCTAGATATTAGAATTTTAAAAGTAAAATATTTGAGAAGGTAGGTGGGCAGTGTGTGGATGCACATTGTAAAATGCTGTTGATTTTGGCATATATTTGGAAAACTATATTGAAATAGAAGGGAAAAAAGCAAAAGTAAGGTGAAAAGTAACTATAAACCACAGAAATACGAATATGAACAAGAGTATGATGCCCTGATTGAAATATTCAGTAGTAAACATTTTTCATTTGTTTAATTTTATCCATCTGCTATGGTTCATATAATAATGTGATCTGAATAGTTTCAGCCCCAATTACCTGTATAAGATAGAACACCACACTGTCTCAGTAATGTTTCCCAAGATTAGGGGATGAAGTCCAAATATGAGTGTAGTTCTGTATCATACAACTAGCTGAGGTACTAAACCTAGAAACAAGAATGAAACTCTCTCTCGATACAAAGAGAAGGCAGAAGCAGAAAAGCGCCTTTGTGGAACATTTCCAGAGGACAAAAAAAGCACTTAAGATCACCCAGCTGCTCTCATTTTGAAAGTACCATTGGCCAAATTTATGCATTCATGGACAATGGTAGCACAACTTACAAGCTGAGATAAATGACAATTTAAGTATATTTTTGAAGTATAGGAAGAGATATTTTATGGAAAGTATAACTCTGGATTTGTATCAGGACCATAGAAAGCTCTGGCCTGAAGCCATTTTGTCATTCATACAATATTTTATTTATTTGGATTTTGAAGAAAATAAATGAAAGATACATTTGAGAGATGAGAATGAAGCTATAGAAACCACATCTGTTTCTGCTGATTAGACTTTAGGAAAGACTCATACGTAGCCTGCAGCTGAGTTGGTTAGAGCTAAGAGAGGCACAGAATATGGTATGTAAAGGGGATTCGTGCCTAAAGCCAGCAGCAGCTGTCCATTCTGTCAGGTAGGGCACCTCATTCACAGGTCCAGTCTTTCATGTCACAACCTTACACCTACTACAGACTCTCCCCATGATAATTGCTTCATCTGAGAAGTGGGACAAGGATCCCAACATAGAATTATTTTAAGTACATTTACATTATCTTTGATATCACCAATAGTTTACTAAAATGAGTGCAAAAGAGATAAAAATCTTAAAAAAATAAAGTAAGGGTCACAAAGGATGAAAGCAAATTAGGGAAGCCACGGCAACACAGACTGAGGGTAGAAAGCAGATGAAAGTGTGAGAAAACAACTGAATAAAGGTGGCCAAGAAGCAAGGAAAATCAAGCCGCTGTGTGGCTAAGCAACTTGAGAAGTTGGGCATTCCAGTTATCTAAGAACATACAATGAGTTGAGGGACTGAGCTCAGGGGCTTTTTTGAATTGGTCTTGTAAGTCTGTTTAGATTTTCAGTTCATCCATTCTATTCATGGAACCAGGAAAGCATCATTTACTCAAGAAAAGACTGAGTTCTGTATTTAGAGGCTATGAAACAGAGGACTACAAAAGACTAGAGAAGAGAGCATGTGAGGCATCCTAGTAAGAAGAGGTAAACTCAGTGAATATGGCCAGACTAAAAGAAGCAATGCCATCTCAGACCCAGTCTCCTTGCCTGGCTCCTATAAGGATGGCGAGCAGACTTAGAATTCCTGGAAATGTGGATATCTTTCATAATGCAAACTAACCCGATCAGCTCAGGAGAGAAGAAAATAAAAAGATAGGTGAGTAGACAAAGAAGTGGATGGATTGATAGATGAATTTATAGAACACAGCAGAGTTATGTGACATCACTTCAACAGAATGGCTGCCTTGTTACCTTGTCATCCTTCCACAAATCCCATCAATTATCCTTCACCCAGTACAAGGAACCTTACCTGAATTTTAGCTCTCATTTCTAAATGTGAGTAACTGTGAAGGGTCATTAGTCTATTAGGAATATCATTAATGAGAAATACAGAGACCAGGTAAGTATACATATATAGGGGGAAAATATCCATGAAGAAAACAGGAAGTTTTGACCACAGATTTCATTTATTATATTATCTCTTCAGGGAGATGAGAAAATCCCAACTTAATGGAATGATGGAGCCAGGAAGATAGCTCAGTGCAATAAGCCCTTGCCTGACAAGCACAGGGTCCTGAGTTCAATCCCTGATCCCGCAAAAAAGAAAAAAGAAAGAAAAGGAAGAAAGAAATGATAATTAGGTGCTACAAAAGAAGAAGAGACAAATGAAAATATGTATCTTGTATTACAAAATTTATGAGAAGAAATATTACAAATATTAGAAGAGCTGAGGATTTTTAGAGAAAAATAAAATTAAATAGCATATCTGTCATTTAATGTTGAATGTTAATTTTTTTAGAAAAGGATAATAAAAAGTGAAAAAATAAAGAAATAATTAAGGATCTGAGGATGGAGATTGTTAGTACACCACTCTCTTAGCACACGAGACCCTTAGAACTATCTTCAAGACTCAAAAATAAACGTGAAAAGAAAGCAAGGAAGAAAAGTTAAATACCCAGTATCAACTGCATTGTTTCCTATCAGAAAGGTACATTCAGTACTTAGCACTTTATTTAATGGGAAAAGAATACAAGGAACATCTTCATGAAATTTCATAATATAAAGTAAAGAAATGATCCCAAAAGCTTACAGAATGGGAAAAAAGTACATAGAAAAAAATTGGAATCATAAGTCAGTGTCCATTAAAGTCTGAAGAAACACACAAAAAAACTGCATTCAAAATTATAAACTGTAATTATTTTCTTTATCACAGAAATCATGTGTGTGCTAAAAGACATCTTTAGACATTCAGTCTTAAATATTACCTGCCATGTGCTCTGTCTGAGGAAGCTTCTGGAAGATGTACACTACCAAGATGAGATGATAAGTCAAGAAAGATGAAGATTCAGTAGATAGTGATAGCGACTTCACCGTACAGAGGCAAAGGATGTGCTTGGTGTATGCTGAAGAGCTGCCTTAAATAAAAAGAGTGCAGAAAGCTTTGAAAGCAATGAGCCCATATTTTAAAAAGAGACAGGAAATTTCAGAAAACTGTCCTGGACAGAAGAAAATAGAGCCACTAATCTGGGCTCATTGAGAGCGGATGTATTTCCACCAGAGATTAGGGAGATGCATTATTGGCAAGGGCCCATAAAAGGTAACCAATCCACTCAAAACTGTAATAGGCAATGATTAATTCCAGATATCTTTGGGGAAGAAAATGTGATTATTGTGATTACTGGTTATATAGTATATGTACATACACATAAAGAAATATAACAAACATTCAATATGGAATAAACAAAATATTAGAAGATTTTCTCAAGACTATGGGGAAAGAGAAGAGGCAGGAGGTGGGGGAAAAGAAAATGGAGAAAATATTTGGCAAGGTGAATTAGATACAAGCAAATTGAATTTCACTTTCATGATCTGAAATCAATAGGTGTTATTTCAAAATAAATAAACAAGCAAATAAGAATTATAAAGGGAGATGCTTGGTAAAAAAATAATAATAATAATAATAATCAAGGGATTTGAGATAAGCTGTTTAAGGACCAAAGATATCAGGTTGGAAGGGATTGCTGATTTTGTTACACAAGTGATTGAATCACGTAATTTTGTTAGAAACTGTCCATACGTTTTACTTTAGCAGAAAACTACCTGACAAGTCACTCAGGTTGATCAGTGACATTATAGGCTATTGCTCAGGAGACAATGTGTCTTGAGGTCACGACACACAGCTTCTGAGTGTCGTGGTCTAGATTCTTTGTCTCAGCTGTGAGCCTGCGCACCTTGTCTACAGTCCTGTGCTCATCGCTCTTACAGGGTCATAACCAAAAGCAGCTTGCTAACAAAGTGAAGACACGGTTTCATAGCTTCAGTGTTGGAAATTTAAAAATTAATAAATTTTAGTAGAGTTTAAAATACCATTCAATAAATAAATAAATAAATAAATAAATAAATAAATAAATAAAATACCTTCCTAGCAAGCCAGAAGTGCTCACTAGGTATAGTTTCAACAGTACATAGGACTATATGATGTTTGCATGACAAAAGACTATGTTAATTAGCTACAGTTGCTTTTTTCACCATTTATATATACTTTCAAACAATATGTTGTACATGTTAAAGTTACTGTCATGTCAGTTTAACAAATAATAAATAAAGATAATATTCTAACAGATCCTAAATGTTAAAAAAGTTAATATTAAAATTATAATATGGTCTGCTATATTTTTTAAACAAAAAGAAAAATACTTGGGTTTATGAGGAGAGCAAGATACAAACAATAGCTTTACCTTAATTGTGAACTTTTCTATACTTTCTAAACATTTTATAGTGAACATATTTTACAATTAGAAATAAAATTTTGATTTTTAAAATGAAAATGAATTATAGAAGATATACTTTGCTGTCGCAGGAAGGAGTGATGTGAAGATTAAGTAAAACACAGGAGCATCTGGTATGCCCAGACGAAATACTGACTTTGTCCAGAGGTAATATTGGAGATCAAGGTGACTTAACTAGTTTTGTATGTTGCGCACTCCTGTTTTGAGATAGAGTCCTGTGGATACATGCATCCGTTGCCAAGGACACCTGGGGAGAGTGCTTTATTTAGTTACACACAACAGCAATCAAATGTGCAGTCAAAAATTATATAAATCATTAGATATGAACACTGCTATCACAGAGCAGTTGTCACCAGGTGGAGAGCAGTTTTTTTTTTTGTTTTTTTTTTGTCTTTTTGAGACAGGGTCTCACTGTTCAGTTGAGGTTGGCCTTGAGCTCACTTTTGTAGCCCAGGCTGATCTCGAACTCACACCGATCCTCTCCTGCCTCAGCCTCCCGAGTGCTGGCATTACAGGCGTGCACCACCATGCCCGGCAGGAGAGCAGTTTTAAGATATTTGATCATAGATGAAGACCACTGAAAGAAGAAAATATAAAGCTCACTATAGTGAAAATATAAAGCTCACTTATATTTTAGTATATAAACTTCAGACATTTTAAGTGTATTCCTAATTTAAAAAAAAATGATTTTATTTACCTTTAACAGGAGACTATTTGATTCAACCAACAGCCTTTTTTTTGAAGAGTAGAATATATTTATGAGGAGAAAGAAAGCTCCTGCGCAAAAGAGGGAAAGGAGGGGGATCCTGTGTGGGTGGTCCCCCTTCAACCAACAATCTTCATCTCTGACCAGCTGAAGCTCTTTCTGACTTGCCTTCCATTGTGCAGCTCAAGTTGTGCTAATTTGCTTTTATTCATTACTTTTTCTTTCTTTCTACATTGATCTCCTTTCACCTGGGTTCCCATCACAGGTCTCCCCAGTATTATTGCTTGTACTCAACTCAAGGTTATACTATATAAGTTAGCTTTGTTGAGCAAATTCGCTTTCCTCCAAAAGAGGTACTAAATTCCCTTGCATTGTCAACTAATGAATGTTCAGAACCTAGTGAGCTTCTTTCACCATAACTGTACAGATGACAGTGTGGACTTCTTAGCAGACATACACAAGCAGTGCTCATGGGCACCTGCAGGTAAGGCCTTCTCCCAAGCAGGCCAGGGCAGGCTGGACTGCGGGTTCACACCTCTCTACACAGAATGCTCTTCCTTTGCTCCATCATCTGTTTGTCTCCTGACCTAAATATGAGTTACAAGAGTCATCCATAGCTATGACAACAGTGTTTTTAACACATCAGTGTGACTTCATTAAATAAGCCTCATATTTGCAATATCTCAGTAAGCTTTGGCTCAGCTTTTTCTCATTCAATTATTGTAAGAAAAATTCTGAGGTCCCTGAACAACAAACATGTATTTTTTAAGGCTCATTTTATGCACTCATTTTATGCACTCATTTTATGCATGAGTGTAGCACTGTTGCTCTCGTTGGCATTCCCATCAGTCGAATGAAAAAGTAAAAGAATAGACCTCTGGGGCTACTCAATGAAAAGCTTCTTTTTGTTTATCTTTTCCATGACAGGGTTGAATGTGATGGCTGAAACGTCCTTCTTCAGACTGGAAATTCTTTAGTTATGTATCAAGTGTGTCTTCAGTAAGAATGTTGCCTTCTCTAGGCATTCCTTCCAAGAGCCTTCATTTACTTTAAAGAAAGAAACATCAAAGAATATGTCAAGTTAAGGCTTTCAGACTCAAATGCATGCAGACCAATGATCCCAGCATAGACACCAGCTCTGGTACCAGACTCCCCAGATTGATTGGGGTGTCTAGGAATAACTCAGCAAGTCTTTGAGTCTTAGGATATAGCAACTTTGAAAGGAAAATATCAATGTGTGTGACATATTGAAGAAATTTGCTGAGCGTATATTTGTTGAATGGGTGAACTCAACAGCAGAATTTCACATGATAGGAGTATTCAAGAGTTCACATCCTACTTCACACATTTTAACATTCAATACAGTGATATTTCCTCTGACTTTCTAAGGAAATACACAACCTGTCAAATTTGTAAAGGAATAAACGGAAAGACTTTTCTGCTTCCTCAATGAAATTAAATAGAAAAGTACAAGTGAAATGAAATAAGCAATTTATTAATTCATGTCGCAATGAAACCATATTATATTATCTTTAAAGGCTTTTAATAAACAAAAATTAATTTCTAAATCCACAAGTTGTTGGCACATTGATTGACTCCTTAATTACAGGGTCTTTGGTTTAGAAAATAATGATTGATTGTTTTAGGCTGTATTTCACTTAGTTATGGATGAGACCCTGAATATTTCCAGGGAGAAATTATTTCAAAGTTATTATGATTAATAAGTGTTATAGACAGAATGTCTGGGTTACTGCAAAATTTGAGACAGTGAAAATAATTTTCTGAAGTGTTTACAAAGTGTTTGCTCTAAGGTGGATGACAGGAAATTGAGAAAATAAATTGTCCTTCCATTAATTTATTCCACAATATTTATTCTACATTTTAGTCCTAGGGCCAAGGAGCCTTCCTGGCAAGTGCTAGGTCCTGAGTTCGATCCTAGTACAAAAAAAAAAAAAAAAAAGAGTAAATTTCAGTCCTAGCATTGGAGATTAGAGATAGAAACCTATAAAAAGTATGTGATTTGAAAATATTGCATTATAATAAAGAAAGCCAAATCTTATACAAATAAACTCAACATGGAGGTATCCTGATAGGGTTTGAGGAGGTGTTACCAAGGTACGATGTTATCTGAGGTATTAAAAAACAAAGAAACAGAATTATCTTTCAGAAATTATGCCAGCTACAGTGGGGAGACGAGTGGGTAGGCAAGACAGAGGGGACAAGTCAGACAGCTGACGCTGCCCGAGTAAGAATGCAGACAACGTAAGGTTCTTCAGGGGAGGATCCCAGTGAGGGTCTACAAGGACAATCTAGGAGATGTATTATTCATGCCAAGTCTGTAAACAAACAAGGAAAATAGTCACAGACACATGGTGTGGAGACCATTCCTTTTTTTTAAGGACTGGGTATTGAACTCAGGCCCTTGAGATTGCTAGGCAAGCGCTTATTCTTACTTCCCCAGCCCTGGAGACCATTCTAATGGCAGCATTGCAGCCTGAAGTTCTCTCCTTGAGACTTTCTGGCTAACTAGATGTCTAGAAATATGTAGGTAGAAAGAACCACCCCCCCAAAAAAAATTAAGGTGGTTTTGGGTGGGGCAATGGGGAGTGACTGGATCCTGGGAGTGTGACACTGGATAAACTCACTGGTGAGTTTAGTGTAGCTGTGGGTGTGACTGATGGAAGTGCTGCAGAGAAAAAACATATGGGCATGGGTGGCACGAGCCAATAGGTATTGAGCATGGAATAAAGACCAAGAAAGAAGTCACAAGGTTCCCATTTGCCACACTGTGGACTGTTTCTTTGCTGCTATGCCACCCTCATTTAAAGCCATATGACTGTAAATTGAAACTTCTACCATCACTGAACTAAAGGAAACCTTTATTGCCTTAATTTGTGGAGGTTAGGTATATTGTCCCTACAAGAATTAACTAATAAACAATGAAAAAAAAATCAATAAGGCTAACTGTTGGGAAGGAGGATTCAGAAGTCCAAAATCTCAGTCGAATTCAGGAAAGCTCAGCTGATCTTCAGAATTCTCAGGTTGCTGAGCGAGTGTTACATCCTGAGCCCATTCACAGATATTTATAATACTGGAGAAATAAAGTTGTACAAAAGTGATTTCTAAGTAAATGTTATCAAGAGGATCCAAATTTCAAGAGCTTTTCATTCAGTAGAGATGTGTAGTTGCCTAGGAATGCATTGATTTTAAATTTTTATAATATTTTTTAAAGAGAGTACAAAACCGTATTAAAACTGAAAAATTACAAATGATACAGAATTTCACTAAACAAAGTAATATGGATTTGACAGTACTTGTTGTTTTGTATAGTGTTGTGTTTATATTAGTTACTCAGATGACCAGATATACGCATGCAAAATTGGAAGAAAGAAAATTAGAAAAAGTTATGAGAAATTAAGATAAAAGAAAAGGAAACAGGAGCTGAAAAAAGAGGACAAAAACAACAAACAAACCAAAACATTAAGCATTGATTTCTCCTTTCCACAGACCAGCACAAATCCACAGTACAATTCTCCAAACTATCCTACTCACATACATAGATCTATTTATTTCCACCACTCGCTCTCCTGTCCCTCTCATCTCAGTAACTCTTCCCTTTAGAACAGGTTTCTGATATTTTCACAGTGTCTGTTTCACCCTTGCGATTTTATTTACTCTTGCAGGTTCTTACACTAAGGAGACAATATAATCTTTGCCCATGAGTCCTGATTTATTTCACTAAGAATATGATCTCTAGTTGCATTCATTTACTGATAAAAGCCTCAAATATATCTTTTTTATAGTGGAATAATACCCCATTGTGTAAAAAATACCACATCTCTGTTAGTCATTGTTATGGTTTATGTCTAGTTGTCCCCCCAAAGCCTCATGGAGTCATTGGGCGGGGACTTCTAGAGTTTGAGACTTGATCCATGATCCCTGGGATTATGGGTTTTAGTACTGATGGGATTATGGGTGGAAGTACTTCTGGGATTATGGGTGTAGCCTAGGGCAGGAGCTAAGGCGGAGAGCCTGAATGTAATATAAAG
>PVJA010024513.1:0-21419 GCA_004027025.1 Myocastor coypus | reverse complement strand
ACTGTTGCTGTTGCTCTGCTGCCGTGTTGGTTGGCTACCTCTGCCACCATTTTGTTGCTGTTCCGCCACCATGAACTGGATGCTCTCTGCTCTGTTCCACTTAGCCTTGGGCCAAGCCGAATATGGACTGAAACCTCCACAAACTGTGAGCTAAATAAACCTTTCCTTCCTTCATTTTGAGTGTTGGGTATTTGTTCCAGCAATGAGCAAAAAGTAACTAATACAGCCATTCCTCAGTTTATGGATATCTGGTTTGCTACAAGATGTAGCTATGACAAATTGTGCTGCCGTAAACATGCATGTACATGAACAGCTGTGGTATGTTTTCAGTTCTTCTGGACAAATACCAGAAGGAGAGCCGCATCTTTGAGTGTTGGGGGCCTGCTCAGGAATGTATTCTTAGCTGGAGATTCTTAAATAGAAATTTATTTGTTTATTTATGAATTTATTCTTTTTTATGTACTTGGTACAGGCTCTCCCTAGGCAGCTCCTACACATAGTGATTCTCATGTTTTCAGCCTCCCAAGTGCTGAGATAACAGGTGTGAGCCACCGCGTCCAGACTCCTCCCTGGCTCTCCAGGCCCCAGGGGTGGGGCTGGCGTGGCACGCTGGACTGTGGATTGAACACTAGTCCCTGTCCTTGCCAACTCAGGTGCTTACTCTGCTGAGTTATTTCACTGGCCCTAAGGATATATTCTTAACTGACTTAACAAGTACTAAAGTATTTGACATAGTACTGATATTCCAAAGCAGAGATCCCGGTTCCTTCAACCTACTTGTGATTTTAACTCTAAGTAAGATATGATGCTTTACATTTTTTTCTTGCCAATAAGGTATGGACTAAAGTAATTTCTGTCGCTGAGGTTCTTCCTTTGGAATTCACTGTATGTTAAAAAAGGTAGAAAGACTTCTATTTGATTCACATGGTAAGGGTACCAGGAAAATTTTTGGATAAAGATGGGAAAACTATAACAAATCATGCTTTCTTTTAGTCTGGATTCCATACTTCTCTTATGTATATTCACATAAACATAAAAATTATATTAGGTAAAATGTAACGCCAGGATGATCTCATGTGATTTCCACTTTTTTCAGTGAATAATCCTTAGAGATAAATTTCTACTCTGTCTCATTGACTTTTCTCTCATTGGTGGGATAAAACACTGACACCAAAATTTAAGGAAGGAAAGGTTTGTTAGCTCACCGTTAGTGGAGCTTTCAGTCCATAATCCACTGGATTCAAGGCAGAGTGTCAAATGGTAAAGGGCTGTAGTTCATAGTGGTGGAATACAGCAAAACTACCAGAGCAAGGGGAGGAGTAGCAATAATAATGGGCTGCGGAGAGCAAGTCTCTCTGCCCTTTACGTTGCCTTCAAGCTATCTGCCCCAGGATGTGTGTAGCACTCACACCCATAATCCCAGCAGTACTCAGACCCGTAATTCCAGCCTTGGATCATGAATTAATCATAAACTCTAGAAGCATGCCTCATGACTGTATGAGGCTTTCACAGGGACAACTAGCCACAAACTGTAACATTCTACCCCAGGTCCTGAACATCCAATGAGAAGGGCTGAGTTCTCATCAGAAAATCCAGTGCCACAAGCTTCTTCATGAGGCAGAGCAGCACGCCACCTTCCCTTCCGGAGCCAGGAAGCAATGCTCAAGGTGAAGACCAAACCTTCTCCAAAGTTCAGTGGGAGAGACCGCCTGATAGCTTAGCAGACTAAAGCTCCTGCTTTGGCAGAGCACAGTGACCTGATTAGATCTTCCTCATGTGGTACTGGCCCCCCCCCATGGAGTGCACTGAGACAGTGATTGAGACTGGACGTAGTGGCACACGGTGTAATCCCAATGCTTGGGAAGTTTAAAACAGGAGTACCATTATGTGTCTGATCTATGTAGTGAGACCCTGTAGATTCTGTCCTAAATACAGAAGAAAAAAAAAAAAATACAGTGGGAAAAGCCAGCATGACAAGGTCCTCCAGCACAACAGCCCAAGAAAACAAGCAGCTTCCACAGCTCCATTAACTTCTCTAAACAGAATCCCTAATAGCATTTAAGCACCTTCTCCTCTTCTGTTTTTGCTGCTGACAACAACCCCGAGGGGGGCCTCCTGTACCCTGCATCATGCTGCTTTAGTTGAACTGAGCATAATAAGCTGAACACCTGTTAGAAATCCACTACAATCCACTCCTGGTCCACTTGATAACCAGACACATGTCTTAAACTAGTGGCAGATTTGTGAAAAGTTAATGTGCCTTCATCTATTTAGATTTACATTCATGGAGAGTAAACTCATTGCTGTGATACATGCAACTTAAAAACTTTTGGAATTAATTTGGAAATGTCTTGAGACGGGCCAAAGAGATAGCCCTTGTATGCTGTAAGCTATATTGGAGACTGTGATTGGGACCTAGAAAATCAGAGTACTGATGGAAGTTCTGCCTGTTAAGATGAAGCTCAGGTGGCTTCAAAGGAGAAACGCATTGGCTGCTGCACTGGCCAGTATACTGTGCTTTCGCAGAAATGTGGTCTGTATTTTACTTGTGTTTGGAGACGTCGCCTGGATGGGTTAAGAAACAATCCAATGCGGTCTACTGTTGAGAAGGTGGCATAGTTACTGTGGAGAACTTTTGTCCAAATCTATGTTTGAAATTAAAAATGAAGACCCAATAAGGCCATTTGAAGTATTTGTACAGAGAAGTGACTCTTATAGGCCTTTGATTGCCAGGATGAACTAGAGGACAACGTGATGGTTAAGAACAGGACAATGTAAACATGAACTGAAGAAGGATGTATTTAAATTGCAGGAGATCTCTGATTTTTAATCTTGCCATCATTTGTAAGAAATAATGGGAAAAAAGATAGTGCAGGCAATAATTCATTTAATGTTTTATGTCATTTTATATATGTTTGTAATCAGATTAATAAATAAAAGTATCATTTTTTATCCTTAAATTTTGATCACCCTTCAAAAATATTGTTTTTTGCTTGAGGGATGAGTGCGGAAAATTGTATATATGTAATTGTAGTATTGATGTAAATGCAAATAGACAGAGACATGTTAACTCTTCATAAATCTGCCACTAAAGATTAGTTTAAGAAATGTGTATTATTGTTATCAAGTTGACCAGGGGTGGATTTAGTGGATTTCTAATAGGTGGTCAACTTATTACACTGAGCTAAATTAAGCTAGCATGGTTCTGTGTAATAGCAGCCCACCTGAGGGTTGTTGCCAGCAGCACAAAGGCAGGACAGGAGAAGCTTCCAAAAACACTGTTAGGGATTCTGTTTTGGAAGAAGCTGTTGGAGCTGTGGGAAGCTGCCAGTTCTCTTGGGCCATTCAGTTGGAGGACCTCGTCATGCTGGCTTTCCCAGTGAGCTTTGGAGACGCATTGGTCCTTATTTTGAGCATCTCTTCCTGGATCTGGAGAGGAAGATGATGCATTTCTCAACCTCATGGAGAAGCTTATCACACTGGCTTTCCTAATGGCAACTTGTCTTTCTTGAGTACTGGAAGAACTCAGGACCCCACTGTTGCTCAGGACAGCTGTGGTACTTTGGGGGGAGCTCGGGTGCACACCATGAATGTTGCTTCCTAGCTCCCGTTCTTATTCCCAAGCTTAGAAGCAGAGATCCTTCACTCCACTGTCATGGTCTTTCTAGATTCAACTAGTGATCTTTGGGCCTTTCCAGCACATATCTGTAAAGCAGATCACCATGAAACTTTGTTATTTTTTTTTTATTTTTTTTTATTTTTTGGTCTTTTTGAGACAGGGTCTTGCTATGCAGTTGAGGCTGGACTTGAGCTCACCTTTGTAGCCCAGGCTGGTCTTGAACTCACACCAATCCTCCTGCCTCAGCCTCCCAAGTGCTGGGATTATAGGCGTGAGCCACCGCTCTCGGCTTACCATGAAACTTTGTTTCATGCCTATACCTCCCGTTGGTCTTGTGGGATGCATTGTTATGAGCTCTAAATTTCCAACTAGACTCACACAGGACGTTAGGATCTAGGCCTCAGCTGGCATCTTCAGTACTTAGTGTGTGGGTAGGTTTTCTGCACTTGTATGTGATTCTCTGGTGATTCATTATAAAATAATATTCTAAAACATGTCCTGTACTACATTGTTTGCCTTGCAAAATCTTCAAACCATGGCATATTCCTGTGTAGTCTATCCTCTGTTGTTGTTGTTCCATTTATAGAAAATCCTTACCAGCGAAGTTTTACAGTAGCAGCAAAGATAATTAGGTAAGATAATACTGGTTGACCAGCAAGGTGTATAGGAGAACAGATAAAATGAAAACAGTGTTACTATTGAGTGTACAAAAAGTAAAATTAAAATAAGAATATATCATATTCTGCAGTGGCCAGTGGTGTTTTTTGTTTTGCTTTGTCTTTGATTTACTCTTAGCTTTAGTCCAATTTCCCAAAGACATGGCTTTATATGCTTGGGCCTTTAGAATGTGTCAGAATTTGGTTCTGCCACTTGTTACCTAGATAACCTGAGGACAAAATGCTAAATCTCTCTGATTTTGATTCACCTATATATTCATCTGTTCATTAAGGTATTCATGTGCTCATTAACACAATTGCATCTTGTTGAGCAGAGCTTGCATGAAAGGACGAATTCATATTTTACAACTGAGGATATTAAAATATCAAGAGATATTACAGAAGTTGTATAGCAAAACCTAGATTTTTCTTATGTTTCCTAATAGTTCTTGCTGGCAGTTTGCATAGGGCTGGTGAAAAAAGAACTATATTCCTTTCGAGGAGATGAGACTATGAAATTTGAGTTCCAATAGAAACACATAAGCATTTTTTTCTTTGAGGCTTCAAGAGTAACTTGGACAATAACATTTGAGTAATGTTTCAATCCTCACTTTTGCTAGACTTTTCACTCTGGCCTATGGGAATAGGAGCTTTGCTCACCAGTGGAGCCTATCAATCATTCAGTACAGCCTTGTCCCTAATCCACAGAGAAGAGGTGGTGCCACTCAAGTAAGGGAAGAAGCAGAGCATAAATATAGCCCTTCACGATGGATGTCTTTAAAAAGAAGAGAAATTGCTTGGTGATAAAAAGAAGTAGTGATTATCAGGGCAAGAAGCATGAAATAGTATTTTGGAAATAAAATATGCTTTTATTAAATCTCCATTTCTAAGTGACAGAATGGGAAATAAATAACATAATGTAAGGCTCAGGGCTGAGAAAATATCACCAAGAAGGGGGTCTAATGACTTAAATATGAAACAAAGACCCAGCCTTGGAGAAATTTAAGTGAATTGGTAAAATCTAAATAAATTTTCAAGTTCTCCACTGACCCAGCATATGATGCTTCTTTATTTCCTGACTTTTCAGCTCACGATGGTCCCTTTATTTTATTCTCCTTTGTTCTTATCTCAGTTGATTTCATTTTAAGAAGTACTTATCCATTGTTAGGCTCAAATAAATCCTCTGATTCATTAGGATTCATTGAGATTCTATAATGTGTTTTAAATAATACAGCAATTAACATTCCTTGTGCTCTGTGTTTGCATTCACTTCTAATCTCTTGGTCTCACCTACGTTTGCAGCTTTAAAAATATCATAGTCACTTTCATAGAATGCATACATTTGTGTGCTCGTGTGTGTGTGTGTGTGTGTGTGTGTGTGTGTGTGTGTGTGTAAAATATTGCCTAAGATTGCTTTTATTCCATAGGTCACTGCAAAGTCATTTTCATGTGTAAAATATTTAATTAGCCATGATTTCTGCTAGAAAAATTGAAAGATGTTAATTTTTCTGTTCTCCTATCTTTAAAAGAAACTCTCATGTGTTGGCATCTTGATGACTTTGTAAATCAGGCTTTAAGGTTTTATTAACTTTCAGGTAATAGCAAATTAAAATCCTATTCACAGATGCTACATTAATTTCATTTATCAATAAATACAGCTACATTTCTTGGTACACTTGAATCTGTCCTATAAATAGATATTAATAATGAACATCAGAAGAAATATAATACACTGTTGTATAAAATATAATGATGAGTATTTTAAAGCAAGTGTTTAGTACGTAATTCAAATTATCAAAATATGGGTGTCTGAATCATAGCAGAGTTCAGAAATGAAGCTTTCAAATTTCTACATATAAATTTCTCATAAGAATATTTATTTGTCTTGTGAAAGCATGAGTTTGAATTATAGTCATCCACACATAGTAATGGTTTTAAGCATGCCATAATTAATTTGTCCTCCTAAATCCAGTGCAATGATATATTTTTTCATTTTATGACTGTAAAATCTATGATAAAAGTATTACAGCTTATATTTACCTGATAGACTTTCTTCCTGATTCAATGATTAGTCTAAATGCTGACTAGAACAAGTAATTACTTTGTACAAAAGTTTGTACTTTTGTAATTTAGGCTTAGAACTGAAGACCTTGACTTTCTGTTGAATAAAGGAGCTAGGACCATATCAACAATCTCTCTTTCTCTCTCTTTACAGTTTTTTTTTTTTTCATTTCCAAATAATTTATCTACAGGTGTCAAAATTAGGATAGTGAGTAGAGAAAGAGACTGGTGCTGCTCTAAGCAGATGACATTTGCCTCAGGCTCATCTCAGGGCAACTGTCAGCTTACGCATGAGTATAGCCGGCCCAACTTCAGATTGTCTGACCAAGTCACAAGACCCAAGATGAAGAAAACAGCCTTGAAAGCAATGGGTTTCCAGTTATGGGCAGTACTTATGCAATGACAAGATGAGAAGATTGTGAAAGTCCATTCATTGTGTCACTTTATGAATTTCTCCCTATGCCAAAGAATTCTGAGGGAGATCACTAATTTTTATGAATTCAGAATTTGACAGCATGTTACTTTTGGTCCCTGTTTTGGCTTATAGCTAAATGTTGTGTTAAAGCTCCATCCAATTATAGGCTGCAATGTTGATAAGGTTATTGGATTATGTGGACATTTTCTCTGGGTTGCTAGTAGGTAGTTGAGCCTAGTCAGAAAAGGGGACTCACTGTGAGAATGAATGCAGAAGTTACCTCTCTCTCTCCCTCTATTATTTGTACCTCCCTTGACTCTCTGCTTCCTGTCTCAATACTGTCTAGATAGAACAACTGCACTCTGCTAGGTACCTGTGCCATATCATTTTACCTGGAAGCAGGTAACTGTGAGCCAAAACAAACTTCTCCTCCTTTCAGTTGTTGGTGTCAGTTACTGAGTTCCAGCAATTAGAAAGGAACTAAGACAGGATTGGAGCCTTAGCTGTGAGTGTACTTGACAGTGTGTGACCTTGACAGTGGTTCCTAGAAGAACTTTAGGTAGGATTGGAGAAGCTGGGTAGACAAACTCTTCAAGGATGTGAACAGAGCTTGATGTTGGAGCGCAATCAAAACTGAGAAGAAAAGGATGCTGATAATATGGAAGACTGCTAAGGCCAGACTCAGGAGGTTTCAGTTGCAAGCAAGGACTTGATTATCAGCTAAACTAGATCCCATGTATTTTACGCTATCACAGAAAATTTGTTTACAGTACGACCACGTCCTGAGACTTTGTGGCAGACTGAGATTAAGTATGACAGACTAATCTGGTGGGAAAAATTTCAAGGCAGCCCAATTTTTATGTTACATTATTGGTACCATCAGGGGATTATAGTCAGTTCTATAGTGGAAATTATATACAAATGCACATAAAAGGAGAACCATGGAGTATCATGCTCTAGGAAGCATGTCTGGAGAATTTGTTATGTAGGATTTCACTCATAGCAATTGGTCATTGATGTACTTAAAGACGTCTAGAGTCAGAAACAATGCAAGACTTGTGGGATCCAAAGTTTTCCACCCAGTTTTCTGAGGAAGGTCTGTAATTCCAGGCACTGGAATCCATGAGAAGGCAGTTTGTCAGGCTGTGAGAGTAAAGCTGGGGGTGTGGTAGAAACCCAGAAATTTGGAGAAGCTAGAAATAAGGAATGTCTGAGGAAAGCCATGAGAGGTAAGTAAAGCCAGCCCAAGAGAAAAGCCGTGAGAGCTGCTACAGCCACTGGCAATGCCATAGGGGCACAGTCTCCCCAAACTGCTTAGAGTCCACCACCTCACTGAAGCCTGCCCTGGGTGCAGACATAGAACTGCAGGATTAGTGTTTTGCCTTTCTGGTTTAAAGTATTGCTGGTGTGTCAATCCTCTATTTTTGTTTCTATCTTCCCTATTTCTCCCTAATGAAATGAGGAAGGGTTATCCCTTGCCACTGTATATTGGAAATTCTCAGCTTTCTTTCAATTTTTATAGGGGTTCATTACTGACCATTTATTTTCACTCACAGAGCAGACTTTGGATTTTAACCTTTTGGCTCTCCTGGAACTATTAGAATTTTGCAAACACTTAAGAGATGGACTAAAAGTATTTTGCATAAAGAGATACACCTAATTCTTTTGGGGTCCAGGAGAATAATATTATGCTTTATATCCAGATGTCTCCCTAAAGCCTCACGTGATCAACAGTTGGACTTTAAGAAAGTGGTAAAATTATAGGGGTACTACAACAGGCTTACTATGAGGAAATGCAGTCTAGTCAGGAGGGATGGTAGGCCCCGTGGCATATGTCACTTTCTGGTGCTACTCTTGGAGCTGATTTCGGTCTTCCATGCCTGAGTAGCTACTTCTCCAACATGCCCCTGTGCTATACTTCTCCACCCCAGAGAATGACAACTATGGACTGAACCCTCCACAGACCGTGATCCAAAATAAACCTCTTGTATAAGTTTTGAATATTGGGTGCTAGGTTCTATCTAGCAACTAGGACAATGATTAAAGCACTCCTGAAAGTAGCTGTTAATCTTTTAGGAAATTAACTTAGATTCTAGTATGTTATAGTCTTCCAATCTTAATGCTGGATGTGCCTCTAGACATTTTCTGACAGAATTTTTATGTCTTCTATTGAAGGACAGAGGGTAACAATGATTTAATGAAAATCAGACCATAAGTTACATTAAGCCTTATTATGGGTTGCATTGTTATCCCTGGTAACTCATTTCTTGAAACTTTAGCCTCTGGTGCCTCCAGAAATGACCTTCTTTAGAATAATTGCAGATGGTTAATTGAGAGCAAATTGTTAAGATAGTCCCCAATGAAATATTACTATTGTCCTTATTAGAAAGGAGAATTTTGGAAAGAGACAGAAATACACAGCGTAGATTCCTGAATCAGGGAGATATGTTAACACAAGGCAAAGAACTTCAAGAAACTAGAAAGGATTCAAACAAATTCAAATTCTTTTTATTTAATTTTTTTTTTCAGGAAGGGTCTACATGGTGTTCAGGGTCTCACTACTAGGTAAAATTTGTAGTGATCCACCTGTTTACAGCCTCCTAAGAGCTCGGATTATAGGCACAAGCCACCATGCCCAGTCTCCATTGCCTTCTCAGTGTACCCCGCTTGCAGGTGCTTTAATCTGCTGAGCTATTTGAACAGATTTCTGCCTCAGTCAGATTTCTTGCTCCCAAAGTAGTAAGAGATAAATTTCTCTAGTACAGAAAAAAAAAGACAAGAGAAATAAATTTCTCTTGTTATGTTCTAACCTCCATAATTTATGACAATTTGTTACAGTTTATGGGAATTCATTTCAAAATTAGTACAGATCTCACTTTCCAGGACCAGACTAAGATGCTAAGAGCTGCTGGTCTTTTTACCCTATCACAAAAGAGAACCAAAAAAAAAATTTTTTTTTTATTTTTCTCCTTCACTTTAGTAAAAGAGAACTTAAGTTCTGGGAACAGTAAAAAAAAAAAAAAAAAAAAAAAAAAAAAAAAAAAAAAAAAAAAAAAAAAAAAAAAAAAAAAAAAAAAAAAAAAAAAAAAAAAAAAAAAAAAAAAAAAAAAAAAAAAAAAAAAAAAAAAAAAAAAAAAACAGTTCCAACACTGTTAAAGGACTTACTTGCACCACAGTCTGAAACTTCTAATGATCGGACTTCCCCTTTAGAAGATATGCAGTTCCCAGCCAAATAGGATGGTTTATCGAGAAAAATCATTCCTTTCCCCTAAAAGAAAATCTATTTATCATCTTTGGATATTACTTTAAAGTGGCTGTGTAAATTAGAAGAACCCTTTCAAGATACTAATGAAGAATCAAATCTTTGCTGTTTTTTTTTTTTTTTCTCCCTAATTTTGAGATTTGGCAGAATTATGGCACATTAAGTTTTCCTATCTAGAAACATCACTGGTTCCTAATGTGAAAATATCAGCTATCATCTAATTCTGGGATCTCACAGACTTTTTATGTATTTACTGGTGTTTTTATTTGGAAAGCACTTTTACACCTACCTTCCTAATCTAATATCTTACTCTCAGTAATTTCAGAAAATAGTCAAGGAGGCTAAGACTAATCCTATTTTAAATAGCAAGCGAATAGATGTGAGGATATTACTATTTGGTGGCAACTGATTTTCATGTTAATTATCAACATGCTTTAATCTTCTCTGTTTCTTCAAAGTTTCTGAGTTTTTTTAGTACCTTTTTTAAAATTTCATTTTAGATTCAGGGTTCCACTACAGTTTGGACTTGTAGTGATCTTCCTGTTTAAGCTTCCCCAGTTTGGGGGTTATAGGCACGTGCCACCAGGCCAAGTTTTGGGGCCAGCACAGCATGTAGTACTGGGAATCAAGCTGAAGAACTTGTGCTTACTGGGCAGGTATTTAGGCTGCTGGGCTATCTCACTGGCCCCTCACTTATTTTTTTTCTTTGAAATATGATGCTTAAATATCTAACATGTCTGAAAGAGAGAGGTCAAATATGTTGGTCTCATTGAGTTCTTTATTGATCATGTGATACATATGGCAGAGAAATGTGAATGGAAATGACACACACATCTTTAAGCAAATATTTCATTTTTGGATGGTTTTGTTGTTTTTGGTGTTTTGTTTTTGTTGCCCTTGGGATGTATGCACTATGGAAGTGCCCTACCACTGAGCTGCACCGTTAGGTTTGTATGTAGTTCCAAGGTACCTGGACCCCTTGGCATATTAATAGTCATGTTCTCTCACATTCTCTAAGTACTATGTCTTTAGCCTGACTTCTAGAACAAAGATGCAATTATAACAGTCACATCTGACACATGACAGTCATATAGTGTCAAGGAGGGTAATCCTTGTTTTGGATCCTTGGATAGGAGAAGAACAGAGGATTGTGGGCATATTCTTAGAATAACATAAGCTACATGACTCACAAAGTCTTCAATGAAGCTACTTCTCCATCTCTCTTCTGCAGTTAAAAAAGTGCTTATTGTTACTTAAATATCAATATAGTAGAAATGAGTAATGTGTTGCTTTTAGACTTTAGGCTGACATTTATTTTGGGATGCACTCTAAATATTGATACAAATAGGTCTCTTCTGATCTTCCCTTTTTGCTCTTTCTGTTTTGCTATTTTCTGCCACCATGAACTGCTGCCTTCTGCCATGTGCCACCCTGCCTTGGAGTCAGCTGACTATGAACTGAAACCCCCACAAGCTATAACCCAAAATAAACCTTTTTCCTTACTTAAAAAAAGTATGAACAGGTTAAGGTTATGATAAGAACTAAAATTTATTAAGCATCTATAATGTTTTAAGGCACTTTTAAAGCATTGTCTATCTCATTACCTTTAACACATCAATGTTAAGGTACTGGCTATACTATAAGAGTGTTGACAAATTATTTTCCATCCCAAAGCAGGATTTTGCAGTATTATATAACAAATATGCCATTAAACTATAACTAACAAATAGTTACAAAACATTTCTTTTAAAAATGTGAAAGTTACTTCGAAAATGGTAAGAGACTAGCCTAAGACATCTTAAGTAAGGTTTGTGAGACAGCCAGTACCAGAACAGAGGAACCCTATATCTATCTTAGGATAACTGATGATCTAGTAAGGAATAATTTCCTTTAAAAAGGCATTGAATTTCTATGATTTCCAGCTATCAACAACAATATCTGTCTAAAGCTTCCAGGAGACTAAAAGGCACACTTACTCCCATGCAGCATGCAAAAATTTTAACTTGGAATCATTTTCATGATTGGTGTCACCAGAGAGGATGCTGCAGGCTGATTTTGTGATGAGCAGAAAATAAAAGGCTCAAAATCGTAAAGACAGTGTGGAATGGGAAAATGAGGCGGAATAATCAAACAAATTCTGAATCATAAAATTTTTTCAAATTAACCGTTCAGAAAAAGTAGTGTTTTAAAATAATATCATGCAATACAGTAACCATTGTTGAATTCTTGTTTGTTTAGGGAAATTTTATATTATTTCTAATGCTGTTTTTTTCTGTCACTGTTATGTATTCTTTAATATATTTGGAGATTTTGGGTAAAATTTATGCCAGACAAGAGATCAGAGACCAAAGAGGGATGGTAAAACCTAGTGCAGCCTCATCATGGTCAAGAGTGCCTGTTTCTATGAGTCTCAGTGACCAAAGCCACCCCTGGCGGAGCTGCTCTAGGTGTGGGCCTGGCCATGCCATGCAGAGGCTACAGTTGTGCTCTGGAGTCCTTCAGGGGTGTAGGAAACTGGAGACTGAGGACTCATAGTGACATCAAATGAAGGGCCACTCTGAGGATGACTTCTTATGGTAGAAATTCCCCACACAAGGTTGAAGAAAGAGCCAGGAAGTGAGTATAAGCCATACCAATAACAATAGGGGAAAAAAGACATATCAAAAGTCATCACTGCAGACTTGCAAATAAAGAAAAACACCAGGGAATGAGAAGCCCCTTTCTTCCCATCTGATGGAAAGGAATAGTGGTTGTGAAAACTCTAAGATGACTGTAACACGTGCCTGAGATCAGATCCCTGAGATTTACCATGTAAGTCATTCTCAGGGTTCTATGGAGTCAGTATAAAACTTACAATATTTGAAGAACTAAAAGAAAAAAAAAAAAACTTTCTAATGACTAGAAGAGACAATAATTAGGAAACACAAATGTTTCAAGTTGAAGACCACGATGGACAAGTGTGTGTGCTGTGTGTGTGTGTGTGTGTGTGTGTGTGGTGTGTGTGTGTGTGTGTGTGTGTGTGTTGGCATACTGGTGAACAAAGTTTGGGAGAAGTATGGGTTCCCCAGAGGGTACAAAAAGAGCAGCATAGTTGGGGCTCTGCTCCCTTAATTATTACCACTTGACTCTGCACCCTTTCTTGTTAACATCACAGTTCTTTCTGCATAAGCCACTGGGGAAATGCCATGAAACACGATACACTGAAAAAGAGGCCTTTTCAAGAATCCATTCTGCCCCTTCACCGTGGCTCTCCATTCTAATGAAGCTCACCCACATTTCCTAAGTGGAATCCTAATGACTGGGCCTTTTGGCTCTGTCTTTGAACATTTTAAAGCTCCGCCGAAGTGTTTGAAAATTCATTATACTTTATTTGACTTCCTTTTATTATACAGAAACAAGAAGTCCCTGATGAAATATTGGCATCTACACGTTTGAGGAATTCTGCCGAGCAAAGCAGAAGAGAACCTGTGTGTTTGACAGGAAGAAAGACACAGACAGACAGGGAGACAGAAGAAACAGTTAAGTCCTTGTGTACACATGTGCACACATGTGTGCAACAATGGACATCCATACACTACTGTGTACCTCACCTATTACATGGCTACACACTTGCAGTTAAGCCTAAACCTTGAAATGAGGGCTATCCATTTTTTTAAATAAATTAAGCTTGTGCCAAATTATGTGGTGAAAAGAAAAATATCAAAAAGTCAAAAAGAAAGCAATGCAGAAGGGCAACAGAACAGAAAGTTGTAGTTAATTATGATTTATAAGCTTATTAACTCACTAAGCATTGTAACGAACCGAAGAACAAATTTAATTTTAAATAACATAAAAGCAACAAAGTTGCTGAGATGAAAACACAAGCTAAGGAAATATATTTAAAGGCTGGGAAATCACATTTTTTAGGAAAGAGCCTAAATGTCACCTTTTAATTCACTTTCATCCCTTTAACATGAGTGGAAGTAGAACTAATAGAAAATAGTAATGACTCAACATTTCCTAGATAATTTTTATTAAGTGAGATGTTTTTACTTTTTCTTCTCTTGGCAGTTTTCATGTTGCAGTTTATATTTGCAAAAACAAATTACCATGATAATTTATCCTTTTGAACTCTAAAGTTATTTGTAGAACCACTCTGCACAAATCTTGACCTACCTGAATCTATCATAGCATGCTCTCTATCTTGAGAGCATATACAGGAATGCTGATATTTTAGAGATCCTCCGCATAATTTGTGATGGCAAAGGTCATTTAGTTATGTTTGATTGTATAATATATTAGAATTTAATTACAATTGTGAATTTTCCTGATTTTCTTCAATAGCATATAAAACAGAAGGCAAATGATAGCAGCACATGAAGTATAGCGCATCAAGAGGATCCTTCTTACTATTACTTCAGCACCCAAGCAGAGGTTCCATTCCTATGTCATGCCTTCCACTTTTAAATGTGTTAGTGATCACAAAGGACACCATCATGTATCACTCTGTATATTAAAGTTGTAAGAGACTAAAATCTTTACACAGTCCCATTTTTTTTTTCAGGGATGAAGAAGTCTCTACAGAGCTTATGGGGTTTAAGTTCATTTTCAGATGCTTTGCTGAGCTCCCTGGGCAAAGTTCATCTCTGTTCCATCAAAGTTTGCTCTTTTTATACATAGCATAAATATTGTATGTGTATTGAGCTACTTCTGGTATTGTGTGCAATGTTTTACAGTATATCTAAATAATCTGTTGAAATAATAGTAAAGCCAATTCATTCATATAAAATCTGAAGATTAGAGAACCCAAGAAATCCTCTTAGATTCATCAGGCCAAAAAGATGATATTGAGACTGGACTCAGGCAGGTTTAGATGATCTTCTTCAGTTTTATGTGGTTAATAAAATGCAACTCATTTGATAGGTAAGTGGATGGTTGCTGAATTGGTTGAGGCTAGGGTGAGTTGTTGGATAGTTAATATGTATAATTTTCCCAATATACTAGGAAATTTTGGGGTGGAGGGGCTATAATTTTTTAACTATTGTGGAAACATTTATTATCCAAAATGTCCTAAGCATAACTCTGCATAACTGGTGGTAATAAAGGAACAAAATAGATAACAATGTATCCATTTTTTTCTCTCAATACCATTAGAATTTATATGCTGGTGGAGGAAAGACAAACACAAATGTAGAAGTAAGTTTATATCATATGTGATTCTGTAGAGTGGTTTGGTGAGAATAACCCAGAAATAACTGTTTATCAGATCCTAGAGGTTTGGAAATAAGATATCTCTTTCATGAAAGGGTCAGGGAAGATGTCAAATGTGATACTAATACCAAACAAATGAGAAATCATTACAAAAGCACAAATCAAGCACATACATTTTGTGTGAAAGGGAAATCGGGATGGCTAAGTGTGAGTGGCAGACAACAGAGAAAGAGGTGCTCATTAGAGAGAGGCTGTTGTAACTCCTTCACTTTGTACATACAGTAGTCGGCATGTTTCTCATCTAGTTTTAAAAATATTGGAATATGATTTTGAACAGGTCACTCCTTATCTCACTGGCATAAAATCAGGCAAACGGTAGGGCAGGCTGGTGATGGAATTTTTTAACCTCTCAAATCTGATTTGAGTTTTATAAGTAAATGCATAGAAATGTAAAATATAGAATATGATTCTTAATGACTTGATAAAATAACTAATTTTTGACTAAGATTAATAAAGCTGAGAAACAGCTCAGGCCAGCCTATACTTAAATAAATATCTATGGAACTATTGCTTCAAATATGGCTTTTGGGGCTGGCCAGCTAGCTCGGTGGACTAAGTGCCTGCCTAGGCAAAAGCAGAGATTGGGGTTTAATGCCTGGCACCACATGAAGCATTGGGCACCAAGTCCAAGTGTGATGGCAGAGGCCTGTGATCCCAGGGCTGGGGAGGATGAAAACAGGAAGATCACTATGAGCCGAAGCTTCATAGTGAGACACACTTCTCTTCCGGAGGGTTAAGAATGTAAATTTATAGGCCAAAAATTAGAGAAAATGAAGAGCTACAAGAATGACCAATATTTTGGCCCTAGCCTTTCAAGGTCAGTGAAGACTCAGGGCAGAACAGAACCTGTGCTGTAACATCCTATAACCCAAACTTTCTGTTCAAGGAGATTATGGGGCCACAGAGGAAAAGTAATGACGATGCATAGTGTGCCTAATGAGAGTCACCTAGAGAGAAAACATTCTCTCAGGTTTTTACAGAGGGCAAACTGGTCAAGCAATGACCATGACTCATCCAGACAGCTGACTCTGACAACAGTTCTACAAAGCACTGTGCAGGGTTTCCAAGTAAATCCTGAGGGGATTTTACTGACGTTGGGAGATATAAAAGTTACATCTTTTGTTATACAGGTCTTGCTTTAACTTGCCCTTAACCCAGCAGAAAAGTTTAACCACAAGGCATAAAACGTAAAGCTAGATTATTATGCTCAGCTGTAAAATGCTTAAGTCATCAGCTTCCAACATTACTAGATGTGAAAATAACCTACTGCAATTATGGAACATTGGACTGTGTATACAACTACTTTCTCTTCGTTCAATAAGAAGAAATTTTTTGTGCCAATAATGATTAGGAAGATTATCATGTCTGCACCCTGTGCTCTGTATAGCTACTATGAGGACAACAATATGCATTGTATCAATTTTTGGGAATGTACTATTAATGAGTTTTGAAACTGTCTCATTGTTATTTCTTATTAAAATTAATAAAAAGCAAATACATAAAAATAAACTAAAATATGGCTTTCTGTGTGGAATTTGAAGTCATATATGGGGAATTAAGGTTCATCCAACAGATATTGGTTGGGTACTGTGGTACCTCCAAAGATAAGGGGAAAGGGAGGGGAGTGGAAAAGGAAGAAGGGAAAAAAAGAGGAAGAGGAAAGAAAAATGACAAATTGTGCTTTTGTTTTATTTATTTATTTCTTAAAGAAGAGAGCTTGCACTTTGGAATTGGCCAAAAGATCGGGGTTCTAACCCCAACCTTGTGCACTGAAGAGAGATACAAAACATTTGTTCTTCCAACCTGAAAAAGCCCCACTGCCTTCTGCTTTGCATAATTTTTTCTTCTTCTTTGAGGTGAATTCCTAGTGTAACAACCTAAAAAAGCAAATACAATTTGAACATTACAATAGATATTGTGAAAAGGAGAGAAATTGCCTTGCATATCTTGATCTTTTCTTCTTTATAAGCTCAGTGGTCATGCCCATGGCAGGGAGACAGAGCCCATTCCCAGCATCACGACATTGACTATGTCTTTGCCTAAATGTGAGTCTCGTGAATCTTACCATCTGAGTGGTTTGGAAGTGTCTAGGTACAAATGTAGCTGAGCCTACTATAGTCAGTACTGGGCAGAGCATCTGAAAAGGGTTTCCTTGCTCTGAAAGAAACACATGCAGGAAAGTTTCCATCCACATCTAGACTATAAACTGCATGAGGTGGGTGGGTTTATTTAGAACAGATACAAGTCAAGGGTGACAAAATGTGAAGCTGGTGAAATGTAGTCCATTGGGAAGATATTGAGTACTGAACACAGCTGCCATAGACTTGAAGTTGAAGTTTATAGTTTAAGTAATAGTAAGTGTATTTCCTACTAGTTGCAACTAAAAGCAAGACAGTAAAATCCAAATCTAGCTGGTCTCCTTTCATCTCCCAAATTCTTTGTGAGCTCCATGAACCCTGCAAGGAGTAGAATGCACAATGGCTTCCAGCATGCTCACTCCTGAGCTCTAATTTACTTATTTGTAAGGTGGCGCTGCTAATACTGACCTCACAATCTTGCTATAGAATTTAAGTTATCATTAGTCATTGTGAGCGTTAGAAACCCTGGGAAATTGGCTAGATGACTACTATTACATGTACAAATGGCAAAACTGAATGGCTTTTTTGGGCCTATGAATGTGGGTTTTGGTAATTACAAAGTAGTCACTTTTCAGAATATTAACACTGAATGGTGATGTTCAATGTATGGATAGGTTTTAATATATCTTGCCCTGAGGGCCCGGAGGGATGGCTCAGTAGTCTAAAGCGCCTGCTTGGGAAAGCTTAGGCGGCTTCAGGGACTGCGGTTCGATCCCCGGCACCACATGCTGCGCCAGCCCTGCCCTCGGGGCAGGCTGAGCTGGCCATAAAAAATGAGTGAATAAACAAAGGTTCTGAAACAAGAAAAAATAAATAAATAAATAAATAAAAATTTTAAAAAATATATATCTTGCCCTGAAAATCATTAGACAAGATTATCTCAGTGTCGTGAAAAGAATGCATTTTGGATTCTGGAGTCTAGAAGGTTCTATGACTCATTCCTATTCAACTTTGGGGAGGGATGAAACATAATTCCTCTTAATTCATGGAGAAAACAGAAGTTATATTATAAGAGGGAGTCCACCTGTGTCCATCACTGTATCTCTATCTACAGACTGGTGTTTTGTTCCTATTATGGTGAAGGCATTCAATTTATTTCAGAATCCAGTTTCTTGGTTATACCCAGATATGCACTCTCTCTCTCTCTCCCTCTCCCCCCCCTTTTGTGGGTATTCTTTCTTTCTTTCTTTCTTTCTTTCTTTCTTTCTTTCTTTCTCAAATACCCTCCATTTATAGAAAGTTTTAGTATTGTACAAAGACATTGCACTATTTCACAACTTACTAAAAGTTAACTCCTTTAAATTATGGACTGATGTCTGCTATCCTTTATAGGAGCTTTCCTAGGTGCACATCTGCCATATTGATTTCTGCCCCTGTCATTCTCCTCTACATCTATTCCAATTAGGCTTCCAGTGCAGCCTCTCCACTAACCCTAGGCTGACAGTTATCTCTATCACCATGTGTATTGACCACGTCTTAGACTTCATCACACATACCTGTAGCAATTGGTAGCAGCCCTCTTCATCTTTGAATACTTAGCTCGAAGCTCCCTCAATTCTCTTTTTTATGTGCGATCACTTTTCAGTTCCTTTCATCTTCACCAATTCTAAACTATCGTGTACCCAACACTGCATCCTAGCTGCTTTTGTTTAAAAACTAACCACACTTAATCCTTACATTTTCTCATTCTCTCTGAATGCTGAACTCGTATGTTCACTTTTTTTTTGGTTAAATATCTCAAAGTTAATTCATCTGAAACCAGACTCTGGACTTTTATCTCATCCATCAGCTCTTTCTACTCTTGTCTCTCAGTAGAGGGTAACTTTAGGTTTCTAGTCTCTTGCTGTACAGACTTGAAAATGAAGCCAGAGTCTTCTTGGCTTCCCACATATCTTTTGCCATTCATAAGGAAGCCCTGCCAGATTCATCTCTAAAATAGTATAAATCTAAATATCCATTACTTTTTTCTGTTGCTATGTTCTTGTCCAATATGCTGCTATTTCACAGCTGTTTCTGCTTTGCTTATTCTGCTCCTAATCTCTGCTCATAACAGAATGGTCCTTCGAGGATAAACCCTAAATTCTCAAGATTCTCCAGTAGTTTTCTGTCTCCATCAGTGAAAAAGTCAGAGTCCTGAAAATTGCTACAAGTCTTCCATAGCTGCTCTCAGCCACTACCACTGCTTCTCTGACTACTTCTAGAAATAATCTTCCTCTTCCTCTTTTTGCTCAAATGAAATTTGCTTTCTTTGTTCTCCAAGAACGTTAGGGCCTTTGCATCACTATTATTTCTCTGAATGCTTATACCCCATTGCCTAACTGTGCAACTTGTCCACAGTCTTCAGGCCTCTGCCCAAATATCATTTTTATTCAGAAGGGAGTTTCCTGCCCAGCCTATACAAAATAATACCAGCATTATAGCATTGCATTCCCTTATATTTTATTTACCCCAAACTAGTTCTAAACTCATTATCTGTTTCTCGTATGTTCTCCTCTATTATAGCATAAGCATCACTTACATTGATAGCCCTTTGTAAGATTTGTTCATTACTGTAGCTGTGGAAAATTGTTCCTCTAAGGTCATGGCTTCTTCATAAATATTGACTGGGTAACTATACATGTAAATTAATAATAATTTATAGTCATACAGACTCTGTATGTGATTCTTAGCAGCAGGTAAGTATGTATAATATTTGTCAATATTACATTTTTGTCTTTTTTCATACCTACACACCTTTGTTCATGTTTCTGTTCATTGGACATACAGCGTGAAACCTTATAATGCATGTAATAGTATAATTATTTTACTAAACAGAAAAGCCAAACTGCCTTCATGCATTAGTTTGAACTTTAAATAAATGGATCTTTTTAACAGTGAAATAGTTTCCTTCAAACACATAAGTGAGAGTTTAATTACCTATTGGCTCATAATTGGACACTGACACTTTTTCCATTGTATTGCCCTGTTCTCATGAACAGTATGACAGGTTACTTTACTGTCTCCAATAATATTTGGCACACAAGGTAAAAACTGAATGAGGCAAGGAAAAATGTGGTGACATTTCCAAGTGAGATCTTGAAAGTTATTGCAGAGCTTTCCTGAGTGACGAATCTCTATGGCCAGCCCTTGAGATCGATATGACTCTGGTAAGTTCTGGTATTATTAAGGAATTTATTCTTATTTATTCTCGACATTCAGCCATTTCTAGAAATGTCTCTATTCCCACGTGTGGTGTTTCTAAAACAGGATTTTTTCTTTAAAGTTCTTTTGAAAAAGTTCGATCATTCATATTTTGATAGTGTTTAAATCTCTCATGCTATTTGTATGTGGAAAATATGTCAAGTGGAGAAAGTAGCCTTGTTTTCCAGGCCAGTTCCACTTCTGGACACATAAATCATTTCTATGGATCTTTTTATGCTGTATTTTCCATCTAATTGATCTCGATAGATGTCTGCATTGGGTTGCATCCTTAAAATCTGGGATTTTTTATTGTTTTTTTATTGTTTAAATTTAACACGGGTTATATTACATATTTTCATCATCAGATCAGTTTAGATTAATACATATAGGTATATAAGATTGATCAAACAATTAAACATTAACCCTTCTAAATCAACATTATTATCTTTTTTTTCTTTTCCCCTTTCTTTTCTTTGAAAGTTGACATATTGCATAATGTCCTCACAATCATTCTACAGATTACAGTGTGTGGTCATGACCCACCTCCCTATTGATGTTGCTTAGAAAAAAAAAAGGAAAAGAATATACTTCTCTTTGGACTAAGAGGAAGCAGGTACATATACAGTCAAATGTTCTGCAATTGCAGTGGGCCACCAGTGAAGCTTGTGATGTTGGAAGCTATTGAATCTAAGCCTCCTAAAGCTTGTCTCACCAATCTAGCTCTGTGCTTCATGCATTGTAATTAAGCATTTTTTTTTTCCCTGCTGGGTGGTCAAAGGCAAGTTGGAGCAAGACCTGTATAACAAAACTTTTTTTTTTTTTTTTTTTTTTTTTTTTT
>PVJA010024512.1:0-31749 GCA_004027025.1 Myocastor coypus | reverse complement strand
TCTGAGGTCCCATAATCTCCTTGACCAGGAAATTTGGGACACCTCTGAGTTATAGGATATTACAGCACAGGTTCCCTTATATCCTGGGTCTTTTTTGACCTTGAAGGGCTAGGGCCAAAATATTGGCTATCCTTATAGCCCTTCTTTTTCTCTAATTTTTGGTCTGTTAACTTACATTCTTAGCCCTCCAGCAGAAAAGCTTTGTGATACTATTACTCTGTAACATAGGTCCTTGAACTTATCATCACTGGCTTTCTGAGTATCAAATATCTTTGACTTAGCTTGTAAATGATATTTTCTGGCCATCATTGATATTCTAATAACTTTCCATACAATGTGATATAAGCAGTTACACAGTTTTGACACAGATATTTGGAAATTCATGGAAATACAAAATTGTAGCCTGTCAAGAATATGGTTTTTGGCCCAGTCTCTTATTTTCAAGTACTATCTTGAGAGAATGACAGTAACTGAGTTTACACAAGGAGCAGTATATATCAAAAAGACAAAAGTGACATGTATTCCAAACATAATTTTAGCGTTACATTGTGCTATAATCAATATGCCGAACCCCTTGAAGGTTCTTAAGACCAATATCTGATTCATCCTGTGTACATAAGTGCATGGTTTTGCTCTTAATATGTTTTCTCCTTTATCTGCTTCCAGTCACTTTGTTGTTTAATCCATAACACATTCAGCTGTGTTATGCCCTTAAATTCTTATTTTCCTCTTTAAAGTTCTTATATTAGGGAGACTATATGATATTTATACATGTAGGTCTGGTTTATTTCACTAATGAGTATATGTTCAATATACATCCATTTATATATGAAGACTTCAAACTTATCATTCTTTATAGCTGAGTAATATTCCATTGTATAAAAATACCACATTTTTAAAAAACCATTCTTCAAATGATGGGCATTTTGGTTGTTTCCAAGATTTGGCTATTACAAATTGGGCTGCTATAAACATAGGTGCACAGATATCCCTATGGTATGATGTTTTCAGTTCTTCTGGGAAAATTCACAGTAGAGGGATAGCTGGATTGAACGGAACTTCCAATTCTAGTTTTGTAAGGATCCTCCACACTGCTTTCCATAATGGTTGCATCAATCTGCATTTCCACCAGCAGTGGAGAAGGGTTCCCTTTTCCCCACAGCCTCTCCAGCATTTGTTGCTGGTTGATTTCTTTATGATAGCCATTCTTTCTGGGGTGAGATGGTATCTAAGTGTTGTTTTGATTTGCATGTCACGAATGGCTAGCGATGTGGAGCATTTCTTCATGTAATTTTAGGCTTGCTGCATTTCTTTCTCTGAGAAATGTGTGTTCATCTCAGATGCCCATTTCTGTATTGAGTCTTTGAATTTTGGAACCCTAATGGTTTTTATTTCTTTGTAGATTCTAGATAGAAGACCTTTGTTTGAATACTTGTTAGTTAAAATCTTTTCAAAATTTGTGGGTCATCTTTTCACTCTGTTGGTGATTCCTTTGACATGCAGAAACTTCTTAGCCAGAGGAGGTCCTATTTGTTGATTCTTTCAAGTGTTAAACGTGCAGTTTGATTTCTGTCCATGAACTTTTTGCCTACTCTGATGTTTTCAAGATTTCCTCCCACTTGCTTCTCCAGGAGATGTAATGTTTCACTTTTAATATGTAGATCTTTAATCCATTTCCTGATAAAAGCCATCTACAACAATCCAACAGATAGCATAATTCTAAATGGGGAAAACATTAGGGAATATTTAAAGACAGCCTAACATTCACACTATAACATAAGGAACTTTTGCTACCTTTAGCAATATCAAGAGCAAGAATCAGAACAAATGGCAGAGCTAGATGATTTTAAAAGTTTTCAGTTTACCAGAAAGGAAGTGCCTACAAAATCGGAATAATGAAGATCATGGTTGCTGAAAAGATTAACATTAAAAAGAAGCCAAGTACTTTGCATCAGGACAATAGTAAAGATGGATTAGAAGCATCTCATGAGTCAGCAAGATGCTACCCCTCACAGACTAAGAGACATAAGACTATAGAAGTTCCATTTGACATTCTCTCAGGCCTTTACAGAGAGCAAACTGACAACAGTTCTACAAAGCACTGTACATGGTTCCAAAGTAAATTCTGAGGGAATTTAACTGACCTTAAGAAATACAAAAGTCACGTTTTGCTGTACGGGGCTTGGTTTAAATTGCCCTTAACCACCCAGCAGAAAAGTTTAAGCACGAGATATAAAACATAAAGCTATATTAGTATGCTGAGCTGTAAAAGGCTTAAATCAAAAGTTTCCAGCATTGGCAGTTTTACCAATAACCCACTGCAATTATCGAACATTGGATTATGTATACAATTGCTTTCTCTTAGTTCATTGAGAAGAAATTTTGTTGTACCAATAATGATTAGAAAAATTATCACATCTACACCCTGTGCCTTGTATAACTACTAGGAGGACAATCATATGCATTGTATCAAATATTGGGAATGTACTATTAACGTGTTTTGAAACTTTTACATTGTTATTTCTTATTAAAAGTAATAAAAAATTTAAAAAATAAATAAAAGTTTTGAGAAAAGAGCTCCAAGGTGGCATGCTTAAGAAAAAGCATCCAGGGAACTGGCTTTATGGGATTCAATCACAGCACTCTGCCATAAAGGCATTTGGAGGCCTCTCTAACCATGATCTATGGGTGACTGGCTACTTCTGCAACTGGCAGTAAACCTCCACATGAGCTGTTTTTATAGCCACGCAGAAGGCAAGCATTGTGTGGCAAGGGAGGCCTCTATCTAGATTTCAGAACACAACCTGGGAGGCCAGGCAGTGTGACCCTGAGAGGGCACTGCATGGAGCTGTGAGTGTGAAGCCAAAAGTGCTATGGAAACTGCAGCAATTTGGTAATACTAGCAATTGTGTGTTGAGGAAAGCTGGAGGAAGTGAGGCACTTCCCAAGTGAAAAACTCTGAGTGCTGCCACTAGTAATGCCATAGGGCGGGACCATCTAAGGTCTCTGGAAGTCATCTCGACACAACTTATCCTGGATGCTTGACACAGAGCTTTGGCATTTAATGTTTGCCCTATTGGATTGCTTTTGTCCCTGTTCTTTCTGTCTCCTATCTCTCCTGTTTGTAATGGAAACATTCGTCCTGTGCCATTGTATATCAGGAGTGTTTAACTTTTTCTTCAATTTTATAGGCATTTACAGCTGACAGTCTGCTTTGATTCTCAGAGAAGATTTTGAAATTGTTCCTTTTAGCAATGCTAGAGCTTAGAAGACTTTAATGATTTTTATAGATGAACTAAATATGTTTTACATAATGAGATGCTTATGTCTTTTGCAGGCCATAGAAGGAATGTTATGATTTATATAGAGATCTTTCTCCAAAACCTCATGTGTTTGGAAAGTGGTTGTATAATAGGGACACTATAGTTAAGCTCACTGTTAGGAAATGTGTTGAGAAGAAAGAGGTAGGTCATTGCGGAGAGGAGTAATAACCTAGAGGCACATATCTCCCTTCCTAGCTCTTCTCTTCACTCTCTGCTTCCTGGTCACCATAGTGTGAGTAGTTTTCCTTTGCCAGTGCTTTCTGTCATGACTTTCATTTCTTGGAGCCAGCCAACTAGGGAGTAAATCCTCTAAAAACTATGAGCCAAAATAAACCTATCATCTTTTTAAACTGGAGATTTCAGATATTTTCTGTCAGTGGTGAGAGAGTGGCTAAGATGGAAATCTCTCCCCTTTTAGGCAAGTAAAAGAAAAATTCAAAAAAAGTACCACAAAACTCATAAGCTTGCATATTCCTTTTTAAAAAAATTTCATTCATTTTAATGAGAAAAAAAGAAAACAGCAATAAAACAGTTTCAAAACGTGTTAGTAAGACAGTTACAATAATTGATACATTAAATTGTTATCTTCATAGTAGTTATTCTGAGGACAAGATGCAGGTACGATATCTTATCTAAACAATATTAGTACAAACTTTTATTCTCAGTGAACAAAGAGAAAATAGCTGTATATCTATCCTAACTCTGTTGTGTATACATACATTATATACATATATATATATATATATATATATATATATATATATATATATATTTCTCCCTTTCCTTTTTTTCCACAACAAAACTGTCCTTTATTTACACTTTTGTAATGGTAGTAATGCATGACACTAGGTTACCTAGCAACTGATAGCAAACCTTAACCAGACAGGATGCTCTTCTCAAGAGTGAGGTAGCTTGTTTGCTTTAGGTACCGGGCCAAGTCCCATTTACATATATTTGATAAATTTCCTAGCTTTGTGGCTCCCAACATTTCCCCCTTTTTCATTTTGGTGTTTCAAGAGATGGATGTTCCACTGCAGCTAGAGAAGCTATATTTGGGGAAGTCTTTAAAGGACTTTTCATAATTAAAACCAGTCTAAAGATTGTAGGTACTTGAATTTAGCAAAATAACCTGATATAGTCCAATAGTCCATAATAGTAGTGGGTTATTAGCAGAACTGGCAATTGTCAGAAGTTGCTGACTTGAGTCTTTTACAGCTCAGCGTATTAATATGGCATCACGTTTTATATCTAATGGTTACAATTTTCTGCTGGATGGTTAAGATCAAGTTAAAGCAGGATCTATAATGTAGCTTTTGTATCTGACAAGGTCAGTCAAATCCCCTCAAGATTTACCCAGGAACCATGTATAACATTTTGAGGATCTTTTTTCAGTGTCAGTAATCTAGATGAGTGACAGCCATTGCTTGACCAATTTGCTCTCTGTGAAAGCCTGAGACATTGTTTTCTCTCTAGGTGACTCTCCTTAGGCACACTATACATTGTTGATCACTTTCCTCTGTGGCCCCATAATCTCCTTGATCAGAAAATTGTGGACACCACTGAGTGATAGGATGTTATAGTGCAGGTTCTCTTATGTCCTGAGTCTTCACTGACCTTGAAGTGCTAGGGCCAAAATATTGGCTATGCTTGTAGCCCCTCTATTTCTCTAATTTTAGTCTGCAAACATTAGCTGTTAAACATCCAGAAAAATAAGTTTAATGATATTATTACCCTGTAACAGAGGCAGTTGAGCTTAACATCGTTGTCTGTCTGAATATCAAGCTACTTAGAGATAACGTGCAACTGCTATTTTCCAGCAACCATGGATATGCTAAAATTTTAATCCCTGTATAATGTGAAAAATTATACATTTTTACAAAGAAATGTAGAAATCAAACCATATACAATATTGTAGCAGGGCAATCCTGTGACTTTTTTCCTGTCTCTTTTTTCTTTTATTATTTTATTAAAAATTACTTTAAAGAGAGTATTGCAACAACTGATATGATGTTAGAAACAGTATGCACTTAGAAAACCAAAATGACATGTATTTCAAACATGGCTTTAGTATTACACATTGCTATCCTTACTGTAGTAGCTTAGCTCACAGATATCAGCATATACAGTTAGTTAGGGTGAGAATTCTACCCATTAACTGCTATTTTAAAAAACCTGATAGAGATTCTTACAGTCATTTTGTTTAAATAAATGTTTTGCCCATGCCATATTTCCTAACTTTTCCCCTTGCTCTCTCTTCATTGCTTAAACCTTAAGTCCTCACCTTCAATTTAACTGTAGAATTCAATTTTTATTTTTTCTTTTGAGTTCTTACACTAGGGAGACAATAACATATTTATATATGTGGGCCTGGTTTATTTCGCTTGTGAGTTTTCTTCCAGTTGCATTCACTTATATATGAAGACTTTGAGTTTATTTTTCTTTATAACTGAATAATACTCCATTGTATAAAAACACCACATCTTTTTCATCCATTCCTTATATGATGAGCATTTTGGTTATTGGTAAGTTTGGCTATCACAAATTGTGCTGCTATAGACATAGGCACACATATATCAGTATGATATAATATTTCAGTTCTTTTGGGAAAATTCCCAGAAGTGAGATAGATGGATTCAATGGTATTTCCAGTCCCATTTTTTTTTTTTTTTGTATTTTTTAGGGAAGGGTGTTGAGGGTCTCACTACAGATTGGACTTGTAGTGATCCACTTGTTTACAGCCACCCAAGAGCTGGAATTACAGGCACATGCTACCATACCCTGTCTTAATTGCTATCTCAACATGCCTCAGGGAGAAGGCTGACATGGCAGGCCTGGGGATTGAATCCCTGGCCCCTGTGCCTACTTGTAGGCACTTTAATATGCTGAACTATTTGGCTGGCCCTCAGTCCTAGTTTTCTGAGGGGTCTCCACACTGATTTCCATAATGGTTGCTCCAGTCTGCATTCCCAGCAGCAGTGGAAAAGGGTTCCTTTTTCCCCACAGCACCTCCAAAATTTATTGTTGGTTGATTTCTTTATGATAGCCATTCTTTCTGGGGTGAGATGGTATCTCTGTGTTGTTTTAATTTGCAGTTCATGGATGGCCAGTGATGTGGAGCATTTTTTCATGTATTTATTTGCTTCTTGTATTTCTTCCTCTGAGAAGTGTATAGTCATCTCAGATACTCATTTCTGGATTGGGTCTTTAAATTTTGGGGCCCTAATATTTTCTAGTTCTTTATAAATTCTAGATAGAAGACCTTTGTCTGATTGCTTATTAGTTAAGATTTTTTCCAAATTTGTGCATTGTCTTTTCATTCTGTTGGTAATTTCTTTTGACGTGCAAAACCTTTTCCAGAGGAGGTCCCAGTTGTTAATTCTTTCAAGTATTTCCTTTGCAGTTTGAGTTTTGTTCACGAAGTGTTTGCCTATCTCTATATTTTTAAGGTTTCCACCTGATTTGTCTTCTAGGAGATTTAGTATTTCTATTTTAATGTTTAGATCTTTAATCCATTTTGACTTTAGTTTAGTTCATGATGATAGACCTGGGTCAAGTTTTAGTTTTTGGCATGAAGAGAGCCAGTTTTTCCAGCACCATTCCAAATGAATTTTAGGAATGACTTCTCTAGGTATATGAGATATGTTGGTGTTATTTTGATAGAGATTACATTAAATCTGTATAACAATTTTAGGAGTATGGCCATCTATACAATATTGATTCTTCCTATCCAGGAGCAGGGAGTATCTTTCCATTTTCTGAAATTGTCTGTGATCTGTTTTTTCAGAGTACTGTAATTTTCATTGAATATATCTTTTACTTCTTTAGTTAGATTAATTCCTAGATATTTCATTTTCTATGGTTGTTTACACATTCTTGATACAATTAGGTGGTTCTTCATTTCTAGATGATGATTGTAAGGCATATTAAGACACTTAAGAACAGACTCAAGGGCCAGAAAGATAACTTAGCAGTATAAATATCTTCTTAGGCAAGCACAAGGACTGGAGTTTGATGCCTGGTACCATATACTGTGCCAGCCCTGGGGGTGCTGATCTGGTCACTGAGACTGGGCATGGTGGTACATGCCTGTAATCCCAGCACTTGGGAAACTGAAAAGGGAAGATTACTTGGAGCCTGAGTTGTATTGTGAGATGCTGTACCAAATGCATAAAAAAGAAATTAATTAAAAAGACAAACTGAATTATTTCTTCTATGCTATTCAGAATAAAATCATATACATATAAAATCCTTTAATTATTTTCTCTTAAACTTGGTCTTTCTGCTATGAACTTAACCAGATAATACAAGCTGCATATAAACCCCAAGATACCACCTCAGTTTTTTGAGTTTTGTTGATTATACTACCCTAGTGTCCTTTGAAGCTATTTCTTTTCCCATTGCCATCATAATTACTGAGGTCTTCATCTCTGCCCCGGAGCACTGTGCAGACTCATAGTTTTCTAACTGGCTGTAGTTTACTTCCAGGACCTCACCTTTTTTTTTTTTTTTTTTTTTTTTTTTTTTTTTTTTTTTTTTTTTTTTTTTTTTTTTTTTTTTTTTTTTTTTTTTTTTTTTTTTTTTTTTTTTTTTTTTTTTTTTTTTTGTTGTTGTTGTTGTTATTTTTGGAGTTAAAATTCTTTGGCTTCTGAACAACTTTTAAAGTTTTTCTCCATTTTATGAAGCACTTTGAATAACAGATCTTCCTTTAATGTAAGTAGAATGATTGTCATGAGTAGTGAGATTTCTTGCATTCCCAATAGTTTCCTACCATCCAAATAGTGATTGCATCATTAATTAATTAAATAATTAATTAAATGCAGTACCTGCATTTCAGACTTCTGTCCTCATGGGTTTCTAAGATCACTGCAAATGGTCTTTGTATTAGTTCCTTCTACTGTTGCTTAGTAGGACCACGAATATGATGGAATATCTTACCCATTTTAGATGTTGACCCACAGAACAGTTGATATTTTAAATTGGAGAATATTCAGGGTGAACTTGACCTGACCATTGGTATTAGTGGACTCCCAGTATAGATAAGGGAACCTAGCTATGTTTTTCTCCTTCTCTATAAGTACTTCTAGGGTATCTCTGAAAAGTGAAATGTAGAAGGTCAATTAGAGACTCAAGATGGTAGAACATGACATAGTGGCAGCATGGAAGACACTCCCTTCTTACACAACACAAAAAGGGACTTGGACCTTAAGTTTCAAACCTCTCAGCTCAGAAAGAGAAAGTTGCTTTGGTAGGCAGCTCTTTCACCAGATAAATTGGAAATACTCCCGCAAACACAAAATGAGGTCTGTTGAGATGCAGCAGGAAGATAGGGTGTTCTGCTCATAATATGTGACCATGAAAAGTATTTTCCCTTCCCTGTGGATCTGACACATTCTCCTTCAGTGCATGTGTGTCTGGATTTCAAGGATAGGGTACTAACAAATGCAGTTCCAACAGAGAAAAGTATTTGGAAAAGTGTTTTTTTTTCTTCTTTTCTGAGCCAGGCCTGAAGTTCTTCTTCCTACTCAGAGACACCTGGGCACAATGGCATCACTCGCAAGAGGGATCTTCTGAGAGGGCACATCAGGAATTTGATCCATGGTAGATAGAAGGAGGAACTTCCATAGCTGGTTCCTTCTGAAGCTCTGTCTTCATCTTAATTGGATTACTGTGGTCCCTGATCATCTTCTGTTCCCCAGGTTGTGCGCCACTTGTTGTATGTTATAAGTAGGTACCAAAAAAAAAAAAAAAAAAAAAAAAATGATGAGAAAACCCAGTGAATATAGCTCCAGAGGTCTCACTGAGATTAGTTACTCTCTAAATGAGCCTAGGACTTCACTTCGAAACCATTTTCCTTCCATATTTGTCTTTGAAAAACACAAATGTAGTCATAGTCCTTCCCTGGTTGATAGGCTGCAGTGGTTCCTCATGGAAGGTGGAATGCAGCCAATTCACAAGCCCATTTCATTTTCTTTCATAAGAAAAATGCTATGATAAATATCCTTTTATTTACCACCTATACTCAACATGTACATATCACATAGCATACCCTTAACATGGCTTGGGATCCTTCCCCTTACAACTATATCTATGTGATATACCTGTCATCCGATTGTACTTTAAACTGCTACTCAAATATCACAATCTTTTTTTTTTTTTTTTTTGTCTTTTTGAGACAGGGTCTCACTATGCAGTTCAGGCTGGTCTTGAGCTCACTTTTGTAGCCCAGGCTGGTCTCAAACTCGCATCGATCCTCCTGCCTCAGCCTCCCAAGTGCTGGGATTACAGGCATGCGCCACCACGCCCGGCTCAAATATCACAATCTTTAATCATTTTGTAATTTTATTCAAAAAGAGTACACTATATTCTTTTCTCATGCTTCTGTGATATACTTACTACATGTTTTTCTAATTTCCTCAATTATGTTTGACTGATTATATTTTACTTTTCTCTTCTATATACTAAACTACTAGATGATAATAGCAATGTGTTATGGTTATCTCCATACTTAGTGCACTCCCTAATCCAGAGTTGCTACTTAATAAATACTTGATGATTGAAAAAACTAGAGTTGGATTTATTTATTAGTTTTGTTTTTGTATGGGGTATACCATTGTGTGCTGTTTTGCACAGAATTGACAACAATAGCATATCCAAAATTTTCTTAATGTTTTATACTCCACAGAGGAAAGCCATGGATATACCTCTAATTTTCTAGCATCCTGGAGATGTAGTGGTGTAATTCCCCAAGATACTAGATGAGAAAATTTTTTATGGCTCAGGAGAACACTTCTTTGACATTAGCCATGAGAGCTCTCAAAACAAAAATATAAATTCTTCTTGCCTCTAGGCTGTTTTTCCTTGTTCTTTTCTGTTAAAGATCACATTTTTCTTTCTGTATGCATAATATTTTTGAAATAGCCAGCCACTAAAAATATACTGCAACCTCCAGTTAACCTATTTAAATCTCAGGGTTCTTATCTGTATAATGAAAGTAATGGTACTAAGCTGTTCTCCTAAGAATGTTTGGTTAAATATGTTTTTTGACATTTCATAGACCTTGCATACATCAGTAAGGATTTTAAAAATAAAATGTCTATCTACACAGAAAATGGTTTCAATTGGCATTGTTTTAAAAGCAAGCATATTTCTAAGAGAGACTATTGGCACTATCAGCAAACATTTTAAAACATATCTAAGGTAAAAATGATTATGACAGCAGTGAATATTTTATTTTGGGTTGATAAGATGGGCAAGTGTTTCAAAACATCACCAGTGATATTTAATGGGAAAAGTAAGGCTTGCAATATGAGATAGTTTTTCTATGCATATTATCCTGTTACAAAAGATTTTCTAATTTTTTTTTTTCCTCTGAGACACACCTGTGTTAGATCTTCTTACAGTACTTTTTATTTTTGCTACTTTAAGTAGGAAGAGAGCCCGGAATTCCTGAGGTAAATCCTTACTCTAGCATATTTTCCTGACACTGCATGTGGCAACAAGGGCTGCATTGATCTTCCTCAGAGGCAGCACTTTTCAGCCAGAATAGAATCACAATTTTCAGTGAGACACATACTTATCAAGATATCCTAGACAGGATTTCTTTTCCCACAATTCTCATTTTTCTCCTCATTTAGCCTTTTCCTTATTTATACTACTTTTTAAGACAACAACATCTCTTTTCCAGCAGTAGGTGGAACCAGGCAGGCAGAAAGGAGAAGCCAGTTGAGGAAAGAAGCCAAGAAAAAAATAAAAATAAAACATACACTGAAATGCCTTTTAGAAGATAAAAAGCAGTAGAATGTCCTCTAAGTTGTGGGAAAATATTCCAACTCACACCCCTTTCACATCTGTCCTGTACCTGGATTCAGTTGTTAATATGTGACTTAGTAAACACTTCCTTTTGCAAAATTATGAAAATAATGACAGTCTAGTCAGGTGAAATAGCATATGCGAAGTTTTCAACATTAAGCCCTGATCAAGCTTCTTTCTTTTAAGATTTAGTTTTCAGACTATTCAGACTCACCAGATCAGAAACTCAGTCTAAGACCTCAGAATTTAAGAAAACTTCTGACAATGAACTTTTTATAGTCTATAGGACACCAAGTTTCATTTGTAAACTCCATGGATATCAAGGGGCATGCCTCGGTGTATGTGGAAGTAGGATACATATTAGGGTAAGTCATGAGTCCTGGAGGAAGATGAAAATGAGTCTTTTTGCTTTCAGAAGGCTCTAACAATTTGAAGGAGGAATAGATAGCAAAAACTGCCCTATCATATTGTTACCATTTATTATTTAGAATCACAATTTCAACAAGGTTCATAATTATTCAGAATAAAGACTAAATATTGGCTTTCTTGGAGGTAAGACATGGCCATATAACTAAATTTTACCCAATAGTTCATAAGGGGGAGTGTTATGTATAACTTTCTGAGAAATCTTTAAAGAGTTGAGATATACCTTTCTTGATTCTTCACTTGTAGCTACTCAGTGGAATATTGAAGTACTGCTTGAAGCTCAAGCAGCTATTTTGACCCTGCTAGACAAACATTGTCCTTTAGTGGTTATAGAATAGAAATACGGAAAAAAGTTTAGATTCTTTAGGGCATCTAAAGGGTCTGTATTCTGTTACCAATTCTGAGTATTAAACAGTGTAACTTCATTGTATTTTGGCCACTACTCACTTGAGTTTTCTACTAGTTGTTAAAATAGGTGAATATAATCCTAATTAATTTTAGCTAGGATTTCCTCTTCTAGTTATGTATGTCTGAATAATCTTAACAAAACTCCTCAATAATATGCTCTATTATTTGCTTCATTCTTCTCTGCCCCTCCTTCTTCATCAACAAATGACTGAGAACAAGTTTGGACTTTGATAATCAACCCTTGAAGATTAACTTTTTCAACACTGTGCATGGTACTTGTTCCATATTTTTCTCTAAGGGTGATTTATATGGTTGGATTCTTCCCATTGGCTTCTCTGGTACCAGGGTTTATCTGGTGTCTGGGGAAGTTTAGGGCATTCTGCAGTCGTGCCTTCCTCCATGCAGTTGTATACAACATCATAATGTCATCATTATAAGGAGTTTAGTGTTAAAGACATATTTCTAGCTGGAACAAATGATACTGGGCCCACTTTCTAAAAGATAGAGCTAGGGGGCTGGTGAGATAGCTCATCAGTCTACAGCACCTGCTGAGACAAGCTTAGACAAGCTTAGGCAAGTGCAAGGACCACAGTTTGATCCCCAGCACCACATGCCATGCTAGCCCTACCCCAAAGGCAGGGTGAGCCAGTCACCAAAAAATAAGAATGATAATAATAATATAAAAAAGTAAAATAAAAGATAAAGCTGGGAAATAATAGGTGTTTTGTCAAATACTAAGCCAAGATAAGCAAGAATGGGCTATTACCATTGCATCAGGGCCAGTGGAAGAATTGGGATATATAACCTGATTATTGGGACAGTAAGGCATAAATCAATGAAGAATAGCAAGTCAAAGGACATTAGAGGAGCCGGGCGTGGTGGCATACGCCTGTAATCCCAGCACTTGGGAGGCTGAGGCAGGAGGATCAGTGTGAGTTTGAGACCAGCCTGGACTACAAAAGTGAGCTCAAGACCAGCCTGAACTGCATAGTGAGACCCTGTCTCAAAAAAGACAAAAAAAAAAAAAAAAAAGGACATTAGAATATTCAGGATCTGACTACGGTCTGCAGCAAGTTCAACTCTGGAGAGCCTCCCTCCTGGTATCTGAGATTCTTATTCACATATATTTTTTACCTTCTCCAGAAACTGGAAGAAAATACTGGGGCTATTGGTAATAGATATCACAGCTTGAAGCTAACTTGGTAAAAGTATGGTCATTGTTTGATTTTTAACAAGTTACTAAATTCTCTAATTCTTATTTTCACATCTATAAAATTGTGACTAAAGATGTCTACTTTATAGGTATTCCATCATATGTTAAAGAATGCTTAACTGAAAGACATTTGGAAATTGTGACAAGTTGTAGAAATGTAAATCAATACTATGTGGGGAGAGGGATGGTAGTAACAAACTGCAGAGCAAATCTCAATGGCATTTAAGATAAGTTCAGTGTAACTCATTTACTGAAAATAAAAGAGGACAGATTTATGAAGTCAAGATATAATTAGTAGATTTAAAATCTGATCAGGAAATCTATTGTCAGAGGGAAACTATATTCTTTGAAAAATACAAGCACTTTCAAGTGATTGTAGCGTAATAGCTTTATTTACTTTTTAATCATTTTATGCATAATATGGTTTATTTTGGGAAGTGATTCATCAAACAGTTCATGATTCACTAGAATCAGGTATAGCCATGCTATGAATTAGTGAACAATGTGTGTTGCCAAGACAACTACAAGGATAAAGAGCAAGAATTCAGGATTCCTTGATTTTCACCATAAAACCAGCCTTGGGGCATACAGGTTTACAAGCACATTCTTTGTAAAAAACCACACTTTATAGGCAATAGGTGTAGCAGAATTACATTCTAATTTTTGTAAGTCTGTGCTCTCAGGCTTGTTCTAAAAAGATTTGCAAAGATTTATGAGATTGAATGATAGCCAATATAATTCTTGAAAGTGACATTTTAAGATGTCATTTGGTGGATGGCAGGTTATAGCTATGAAAAATTTTTCATAACAGCATGGACTTCATCTGTTATCAGGAGGATGCTTAGTGGAAAAAGGCCATTGTTTGACTAGAAAATGCTAAATTATGGACATCCTGTGAATATAATTGGTTCTGAATATGCGGTCTAGCTTCTTCTGCCATTCATGCTCACTTGTCCCTTCAGACAAAGGCCACAGGTTTCTTTGAATAAGGTTGCAATTTACTCTCACTGTTTAAAACAGAATTTGTGCTTAATTAATGTCTTTTCTAACTATCGCAATTAATTTGATAACCAAAAATTTAGCTACGCTTCAAAAACAGAGAGAGAAGAAGAGAAACAAGGCTAACATTTGTTTTGTTTTTTGTGCAATGGACTTTGTCTCATTCTTTTGCTTTCTTTTATCATGATCCTGCCCAGGGTCCCCCATACTTGCTCTTCTCTTCTCAGTAAATTATTTAATCTCTACATACCTCTCATGTTTCAGCTCCATTAGTTACTCTCAAAAACGCTGTCAGAATTAGATAGCATTTTGAAGGGGAATCAGAGGCATTTTTTCTTTGAGTTTTATTCAAATCATCATTATGGTATTATAATAACCATAAAGACAAATTTGAGAAGAAAAAGACCTATAATTTTCCTGAATCTGACTGCTTGTTTTGCATTAAATTTCACTGTTGCTACTTCATTTGTTCACTTAACAGATATTTATTTAGAACCTCTTATAGATCAAGCTGAATTCTTCACACAGGGAACAAACACCTTATTCTTTTGAATAGGGGAAGGAAGACAACAAATAAATATGATATCAAAGTTGGGTTTTAAGGAGGAAAAATAAAACAAGTTAAGTTTTGAAGTTTAGAAGCTAGGTGGAGTTGTTATTTATTATTTTCTTCTAAACATACATGGTCTTAGTCTATAAGAATATGTATTCCTCCCTTGAAAATGCAAAGAATCAAAACAAAAGAAAAACTCAAATAGAAGACTACACAAAGGAATAAGCCCATAATAAATATATACTTGGTGATATTATCTGAGCTGAACTTTATCCTTTCATAGCATTTACATGATATTTAATGCAACTCATATTAACCAGAAACTTATGCTAATTCTGAAATGGAGAAAATTAGAAAATAGGAATGGAAAGATGAGAAAGAATCACATAAGAGATGAGAGTGGAATGGGGAAGAGGAAAACAAATCTAGCTATTAAAATGTTTGCACTCATATGTCGTATTTTGAGAATTCAGGATAAGATCATATTAGGGTAAGGGATTGCTGAGATAAAATTAGAAACACATCAAATAATACTAAAAGCAGTTTGTAATGTCAAAGTTTACAGTTTCAGCCAACATGTGTGTCACTGATCATTTGGTTATGTTTGGATAAAATTCTTAGGTTACCTCTATTACTCTCTTGTCTTAGACAAGATTTATAAATGATATGTCCTCCTACCTAGAGATGGCAGGACTGTTATCAACATGGAGAGAAATACATTAGCTTAGAAGTATGAATCAGAGGATAGTAAGCTCTAATTTTAGCTCTATCGAAAGTCCAGTACAAGTTAGAAATGGGTGGTTTAATTTTCCAATCCCATTTTCATAAAGTAACTATGTATATGAACAGCCATTTTTATAAAAATAATGGTTATAATAATTACTTGTAAAACTGAAGAGTCCGATTTACTCTGGGAGCCCATCCAGGCCAGCAAAATAAACTAACATCTGGATTTGAATACTGCCTGTAGAGTTATTTACCGTATGTCTTAAGACTCATCAATTAATTGTTTTGGATCTGTTTCTTAGCTGATGGGACATTTCTGGTATGTAGCATATTTAAATGCCTAACTTCAAGTTACACTTTACTAGATGAAATTATTATTTTAGAGCTAAAAGTCATTCAAAACAGCAGTATCATGTGGCATAATTAACATAGAGTGGGTGTCCAATCAATAGAAGCTAATATAATTAGCATGTTTCACTTAGTATTTTAAAGACTTTATAATTCTGAAAACATAAAAAGTATTTATAATGATGAAAAGCCTTAGGATAATCACAAAAATACTTTATCATTTCTTTTTAAAATAATGGCTTTATTGAGATGTAGACCATATTTTACAAATAGATCTTTTTAAAGTATACTATGTAAGGGGCTGGGGAGATAGCTCCGGAGCACAAGTCCTTGCCTGGCAAGTGCAAGGTCCTCAGTTCAATGCTCAGCTCCACAATAAATAAATAAATAAAGTATACTATGTAGTTGTGCCTAGTATTTTTTATAGAATTTAGCTATTATTAGCACCACTTAATTTTAAAATAATTTCATCATTCTTAAAAGAAACTCTCTCCCTCTTAGCTGTTGTCTTAATTACATTTCTCTCATTGCTGAGACAAAGTACCTAACAACCAAAGTAAAAGGGAGAAAGATTTTCTTAATTTACAGTTCATAGAAGTTCCAGTCCATAATTGGCTGGGTCCAAGGCAAAGTGGCACATGGCAGAGGAGCAGCCATTCATGGTGTCAGAAGATAGCATAAACAACAAATGAGGAGAGCCAAACTTCCTTCTGTTCCTTAGATTGTATGCAGGCTACCCACCCTAGGATGAGTGTAGCACTCACATCCTTAACCCCAGAATTGGCCCATGTACCAATCGCAAACTGTAGATTCAGCTTCCTCTGAGAAGCCTTCCCCCTCCAACATGAGGCTGTTGAGGAGACATCCAGACACAAACCACAACAGCAGTTGTGTCTTCTTTTCCTCCTTATGTAGTTTCTGGTCACTACTAATTTACTTTCAGTGTTTATGGATTTACATATTTTAGACATTGTATATAAATGGAATCAGACAGGTAGCCTTTTGTCTTGGAATTCTTTGTCTTAACATAATATCTTCAAGGCTTGTACATGTAACATGTATCAATATTTTTATTTTTATAACTAAATAAATTTCAATTGAATAGGGATGCCATGCATTGTTTGTCTATTCACCAATTGAAAATATAGGTTGTTTCCATTTTGGGATTTTATGAAATTCTTTTATTCACATTCACTTACAAGTTTTTTTTTGTAGATATAGTCTCATTTTTTAAAGAATGGAATGCTTGGGTCATATAACTATGTCTAACACTTTCACTTATTTATTAAAATAACTAAAAAGTGACTGATATCTAGGATAAAACATAAAGTGAGCTTTGCATGCAAGAAGGCAAGGAAATATAAGGGATAAAGAAGAGGGCATATCAAAGGAATACAGGAGTCTACCCAAAAGCCCTGCCCATAGCTAAGCCTGGAACAATTTGAACGACAAAGGAGAGAGCAAGTACTGAAGTAAAGCTTGGCAACATAAAATAAGTACGATTTAATCAATATTGATATAAAGTGGATAAGCAAATAGGTGGAGGAGAAAAGATAAATCTACTTAAAGAATTCTGAATAATATAAGTAGGTATTTCCTCCTCTAAAGGTTTAATTCCCTTTGGGGCCCTGGCAGGATGGCTCAGTGGTCTAACGCTCCTGCTTAGGAAAGCTTAGGCAGCTTCAGGGACCACAGTTTGATTCCCGGCACCACATGCTGTGCAGCCCTGCCCTCAGGGCAGGCTGAGCCAGCCATAAAAATAAATAAATAAACAAACAAAAATTCTGAAACAATAAAATAAAATAAAATAAAATAAATTTTTAAAAAAAGATTTAATTCCCTTCAGTGTTGGCTGGACTTAGGGACTTCCAAAGAAGAGCATGGAAAGGGGAAAAACAGGAACTTTATGGAAGACCTAGGCAGTGTTGCCTTATCTAAGTGATCAAGGCTAACATCAAGTGGATATATGTCATATTGATACCATATATATCCTCATAAAATGAGACAAGAGTCCACTTGATCTATGTGGTACTTTTTGCCAAGACTGTTAGTCTCAGTTGCATCATGAGAAAGACCACATGGTGCAAATTGAAGGAGGTGTTACAAAGTACCTCACTAGTACTTTTTTTCTAGCACAGTAAGGGTTGAACATGGAATGCATATTAAGCAGATATTCTACCAATGAGGTACATTCTCAATTCTTTAAAAATTTAGAGACCAGGCTTGCTAAGTTTCTCAGGCTAGCCCTGAGCTTTCCTCAACTTCCCTCATAACTAGGATTATTGTTGTGTGTCACTGTATCTGGCTTTCCAGAACTCTTAAAGATTGTCAAGATTACAAAAATAAACAGTTAGAGAAATTGTTACAAAGCAGAAGAGACTATGGAGAATTAATAGCTAAATGCAATGTGGCATTGTGAAACAGAAAAAGCATCATTAGTGAAAAAATTCATGGAATCTAGATGTGTGGAAGGTAGTAATTGTAACAATACCAATAGTAACAGTACTGATACTGGTTTCTAAAGTTTAACTACTATAATGTATGTATGGGATTTCTCAGGAATTCTATGTATTATGTTTATAAATTTACTATGTACATATACATCAAAAATCACTTAAAAATGAAAATCTTATTCAAAAATCATTACACATTAACATTTTTAATTGAATGTAACTATATAAAAACACAATCATTTAATGAAAAATATTTAGTGAACATAGGACTAGTTGTTCAGGTGATTCAGACAAAAGAATTTATTATTAAGAACGAATGTAAAGATTGATCTAAGTGATGGTCTACATGGATTAAATTTACCAGGGAATTACTTACCTTAGTCGGCCAAAATGACCGCAGCTACTACAGCAACCAGGACTTCTGAGTATTTGATCCCTGACATTGAGCACTTAGGGCAGGGCTCTCTGGTTGTTCCTGTAGATTACCTTATCTCTTTTCTGAAGCAGTATCAGCATTTACTAAATTAGTGAGTTAGTGTGACACCAAAGAAGGTATTCATTTCCCTCAGCCTCCTTTGCCTGGGCTTGCCAAACACACCCTACACACACACTTGCTGGCTGACCTCATTCCAACCCAGGACTCAGAATTCACATACCTAGTGATAAGTTTCACATCTCTAAGATCACACTCTATCCCTATTTTTTGCCTTCTATTTCTGACCCTTTTCTAGACATACACTGGCTGCCTTATTGATACTACAGTGGAAAGGATCTCCAAGTCAGACCCTTTATCTTTCCACCTGTCATTTACATTAAAATTCTTTTCTTCTGTTTTAACAATTATCCATATATAGGTCAAAAATTAGCAGCTTTCAAAAAAAATTAGCAGCTTTCTAAATGAATTTAGGTATTTTCTTTTTTAATTTTTATAGTAATTAATACATTACATATTGTTGTCTTTGTCATAGTTGTTCAGAGTACAAGATGCACTTTTTTTTTTTTTGTCTAAACATCATTAGTATGGATCTTTCTTTTCATTGCACAAAGAGAAAGTAGCTGTATATATAGTCCAATAGTCCATACCCACAGTGGATTATCAGCTCATCTGGCATTATTGGAAGCTGTTAACTTGAGTCTTTTACAACTCAGCATATTAATATAGCTTTCCTTTTAATACCTCGGGGTTAGACTTTCTGCTGGATGGTTAAGACCAAGATAAACACCTGTATTACAAATAATATAACTTCTGTAACTGACAAGGTCAGTGAGGTCTCAGGATTTACCCTGAAACCATGTACTGTGGTTTGCAGAACTTTTGTCAGTGTTAACCATCTAAATGAATCATAGCCATTGCTTGACCATTTTGCTCTCTGTGGAAGCCTGAGAGAATATTTTCTCCTTAGATGACTCTCTTTAGGCCCACCACACATCATCAATCATTTTTCTCTGTGGACCCATAATCCTGAACAAGAAATTTGGGACTCCACTGAGTTATAGCCCATTACAGTACAGGTTCTTTTATGTACTGTGTCCTCACTGACCTTGAAGGGCTCGAGCCAAAATATTGGCTATTCTTGTATCCCTTCTTTTTCTCTAATTAGTTGGTCTGCCAACTTAAGTTGTTAACCCTCCAGAAGAGAAGCTTAATGATATTATTCCCTATAACATAGGCACTTGAGCTTAACCTCACTATCGTTCTGAATATCAAATGCATTAGACATAAAATGAAACAGGTATTGTCCATCAGTTGTTGATACTCTAAACTTTAAATCACTTGGGTCTCGGGAGATAGCTCAGGGGCAAAAGTGCTTGGCAAGTGCAATGTCCTGTGTTCGATCCCCAGTTCCATACACACAAAAAAAGCTCCACAAAACCACAAAAGCTTTAAATCCCTATAGAATGTAAAAAAGGAACAATTACGCATTGTTACACAGAGATTTAGAAACTTAACCTTAGAAAATTGTAGTGGTACACTTCTATGGCCTTTTTCCCTTGTCTCATATTCTCTGTTCTTTCTTTCTTTTCTATTTTTGAACAAAAATTTAAATGAGAGAGAATATAGCAATAATTGATATGACTTTAGAAGCAGTGCATAATTAGAAGATCAGAATGATAGGTATTCCAAGCATGGCTTTAGTATTACACATTGCTATCCTCAGTATATTTGCTAAGTTCACAGATGTCAGTATATATAGTTAGTCAAGGTGCAAATTCTACCAATTACCTGGTAGTTTCAAAAACCTGTTGGAGATTTTTAGGACCATTGTCTTAACCACTTTTTTATATAAATGCATGGTTTTGTCCCTATCGTATTTCCTATTTTTTTCTCCTAGCTCTGTCTTTATTGTTTAATCCTTAAATTCTCACTTTCCATTTAACTATTTTATACCTTTCCATTTTTATTTCTTCTTTTGAGTTCTTATATTAGAGAGACTATATGATATTTACACATGTAGGTCTGATTTATTTTACTTATGAATATATGTTTAAGATACACCCACTTATACATGAAGGCTTTGAGTTTATCATTCTTTATAGCCGAGTAATACTCTATTGTATTAAAAACACCACATCTTTTTCAACCATTCTTGAGGTGATGGGCATTTTGGTTGTTTCCAAGATTTGGCTGTCATAAATTGTGCTGCTATAAATTTAAATGCACAAATATCATTATGATGTGATGTTTCTGCAGTTGTTTCTTTACTTCAGACACTATTAATTCAGATATTTATTTTTTTATTTCAGAGGTTATTTCTGATCTGATTTCCTCTATACCTTTCTGCAGTTGTTTCTTTATTTCTGACTATTAATTCAGAGATTTCAGCTGTGCGATTCCCATTTTCTTCTCTGCTAGTGTCTTCTGCCTTTTTTTCTAGGTGGGGTCAGGGCCTGAGTTTGAATTTTGCTCTTTCTCTTTGTCATTTGTATAGCACTATCTTCTGACCTCTGGTGTAGAGCTTGGTGCAATTATACCTTTCGTGTAATTCTTACCCAAAAGAGATTATATGGTTAGGGCAATTATAGTTTTGTATTTACAGAACTACAGTTAGGAACACTAATAATGGGTAGTGATATTTAGCAGTTGGCAAATTTTTGTAACTAGTAAGTTTGTGTTTTACACAGTAAGAGCAAACCTTATGTCTGTGTAGCTAAGCAGATATCAAATTGGGAGTTTGTATTTAATTTAGTTTACTTAAGTTCTGTCTGATTACCTCCCTTTGATGTACCTGGGGTCTTACATGTAGGCTAATTCACCCAGTACCTGTAGCCTGCTCTGTAGATCTGAGAAAAAGAGAGAAGTCACTCCCATGGATCTGGGTCCAGCAAAGTGTCTCATCTTACTGGGTCCGGATCTACCAAGTTTGAACTTGTACAGATGTGCCCAGCTTGGGTCTGTCTGCTGTTTTTAGCTTCTTCCTGCTGCAGCCTGTGGGAGTGAACCTCACATACAGGTCAGGTTTGTGATAGGTCTGGAGATTACTAGCGGGAGGGGAGCAAGAAGTCTCACACAGGCGTGGCCTGAGATGAGTCTGCAGGAGATTGGGTGCTGGGTGTGGGGAGGAAGTCTCACACATGCCTGGTCTGGTATTTTCTTGCTATGAAAAAAGAAAAGAAAGAAAAAGAAAAAAGAAAAGAAAAGGTCATACATTGAGTTCACTGCCTGCACTGACTTTTGGTCTTAATCCTTTTTTTTTTTTTTTTTTTTTTTTTTTCCTGGTCAACCATAGCTAAATGCAATGATTGAAAACTGGAATCATCAATGTAAAAGTGATTAAGCCAAGGGTCAGAAAATGTTATGTCTAAGGGGACAGATAGTAAAGAACTATTAGACTCTACTATTGAAACACAAAAATAACCACAGACAATATGTGACTAAATGATTGTAGCTGTATTTCAACAGAATTTGACAAAAACAAGCAATGGATCAGATTGGTCTGTGAATTTTACCTTACCATTATATTAAACTGTAATTGTGGTTGAGATTGTGAAGGTAGCTGAGAAGGCCAGGGGACTCTGGACAGCATCCAGAACAATATCAGATTTAAAGAAGTTATCCTCAAGAAAAAAAAAAAAAACTCAATAAAGAAGAATGAGAAAGAGTCGTCAGAGAAGTTGGGTGACAAAGTAAAAATGTGTCCTAGAAAGAAGGGAAACAGTGCATCCCTATGCACCAAATGCTGGAGAGAGCTGGTGAACTTGGGGTGAGTTTGGCAGAAGCCATCCTAGCTCTTTGTGATAGAAGTAGACAGAAAGCTGGAATTTGGGTAACTTAATCTGAAGCCCAATTCAGGTCCAGGCCATTCAAGGAAGTTTGAGGAACACAAAGAATGAAGTTCTTGAGACCTAAGTATTTTTCAGAGTGCACAAAATGTCAGTTGTAGTTGACAAATTTTCTATGTTCAGGAGTGGTGGTATTGTGAAATTAGTAACATTACTTTGTATCACAAAACATGGATATATGTACTGAAAAACATAAGGACATTGAGTTCTCAGTAGGTTACAGCTCATTGTTTTCAACAACAAAACCCTAACTGTGCCATTTCTTTTCCTAGCTCCACTTTGTGGGGATGAAAAGGTACTCAGACAATTTTAGAGAAATTTAGTTCTTTACATTTTATCTAAGAAACATTGTTTTGCTTGTTATAGGATAATAATATCAGTAAACTTCTCTTCTGGATATTTAACAACTAAATTTTGCAGACCAAAAATTAGACAGATAGATGAGCTTAAAGATAGCCAGTATTTTGGCCCTAGCCCTTCAAGGTCAGTGAAGACTCAGGACATAAGAGAACCTTGCTGTTATATCCTATAACTAAGTGGTGTTCCAAATTTTTGATGAAGGGGATTATGGTGCCATAGAGGAAAATGATCAATGATGTAAAGTGTGCCTAAGGAGAGTCACCTACAGAGAAAATTTTCTCTCAGGCTTTCACAGAAAGCAAATTGGTCAAGCAATGACCATCACTCATCTAGATGACTGACACTGAAAAAAGATCTACAAGGTGCTGTAGACGGTTCCAGGGTAAATCTTGAAGAGATTTTACTGACCTTATCAGATAGCAAAAGTTACATTCTTAGTTATATAGGTCTTGCTTTAACTTGGTCTTAACCATCAATCAGAAAATTGTAATCATGAGGTATAAAAAGTAAAGCTATACTAATATGCTGAGCTGTAAAAAGCTTAAATCAACAACTTCGAACAATTGACAGCTGTGCTAGTAACTCACTGCTAGTATGGACTACTGGACTATATTGGGTTATTTTGCTGAATTCAAGTACCTACAATCTTTAGACTGATATGAAGTATGTAAAGGTCCTTTAAAAACTTCTCCAAATATAGCCTCTCTAACAGCAATTGAACATCTATCTCTGACAAAACAAAACAGAAAAGGGGGACATAAATAAAGGACTATTTTATAGTGAAAAATATGTATGTATATACAAGATATTTAGGGTAGATATACAGCTACTTTCTCTTAGTTCATTGAGAAGAAAGGTTTGTACTAATATTTAGACAAGATATGTCTACATCTTGTCCTCTGAATAACTGCTATCAATACAACAATATGTAATGTATTATTTATTATAACTGTCCTACTAACCTATTTGGAAACTGTTTCATTGCTATTTTATCTTTTTTCTCATTAAAATGAATAAAAAATTAAAAAATAAAACATTGTTCTACTATTGAAGAATATAATTATATTTTATGTATATAATTAGGAAGTTTACAATAATGTAAAATTCAAATTTACTTTTAAAAGATTTTAGTTTTTGGTTATGAAAATGTATTAGTTGTCTTCAACTGCACTAACCTTTCAAATTTAATGGGTTTACATAAAAATCTTTCTTTGCATAAATTTTAGAGAAAACTAATAGTATGGGAATCTGAACCTGAGTTTCATCTAAAACTGACAAGTGGCCTGCCAATAAACTATGTAACAACCCCTAAAAATATTTTTTTTCTTTCTTTTATAACACTGGAAATTGAATTCAGGGTGTTTGGACTGATCTATACTTCATGTGTTCTTTTATTTATTTCTTAAAATTTTGATACAGGGTCTTGCTAAATTGCTGCATTTTCCAGGCTGACTTGAACTTGTGATCCTTCTGCCTCGGCTCCCACAGAGCTGTGATTATAGGCATGTGCCACCATGTGCAGCTTGAAATAATTTTTGAAAGAAGAAATTGATTAGCATTCACTAAACATTTTATCCAATATACTTAATTTATGAACAGTATAGCTATATTTTGTGACTAAAAATAACGTAAATAGAAGTGTTTTTCCTCTTGCTCTCTTTTTTCATGCCTTCATTTTTCTGACACACAGACTGGAAAGACTAATCACCCCAGAAATATCCTAAGCCTTGTATCATAGTAAGTGGCAAGAAAACCTCATGGTGCTGCTACTTTCTTATTCTAAGAATTCTACCAAAGAGTTCTTAGAAAACATGAAAAGCGGCTTAGCATTATAGTTGAACATTTACTCGAGTTAAGGAACAGAGACACTGATAGAGGCTTGTGTCTGCTAATTCTGCCTTTCATCAAGGGTAATGAGCCAGGTACAGACTGATTTCACATCATTAATGAGGCTCTTGAACATACCTCTCTCTTTAATTCTTTCCCGAGTGAATTTGTAATTTGCTTTTGCTCTCTGTGTTAAAACAACAGATTCTGAAAGATCAAAGAAAATAATGACAAAGAGGAAGTAGCAAGTTAGTGACATCTTTGTAGGAAGACTAATAACTACACAGTGTGATTATTTAGAAGTAGTTTTCTGAGAAAAAAACTTTAAGATAAAATTCAATATAATGCACTTTAAGAGAACAGTCTAAATATTACAGTTATCATGAATTCCCATTCAGCTGCTAACCCTTTATTGAGCAATTGTTATATGACATATACATTTTGTGATTTATAAAATTAAAAGTGTAAAATAATGGATAAGAGATTGAAAACTTAGCCTGGACCACAGAAGTGAACTCAAGGTCTGCCCGTATTACATAATGAGACCCTGTCTCAAGAAAACCACCACCACCAAGAAAAGAGGGGAGGGAGGGAGGGAGGGAGAGAGAAAGAGATACTTAAAGTCAAACAGACTTGTGTTTGAACCCTGGTGCTACCACTTACTAACTAGTTGAAGCAAGACCCCTTAAAATGTCGGTTCAAAGCTCTGAGTGTGACCTTATTTGTAGCAAGTCTCTCAAGAAGCTGCTAATATTAGGCTCTTGGGATAGAAACATCTTGAATCAGGTTGGACACTAAATCCAATAATGATGTACTAACAAGAGACAGAAGTAGAGAAGACTTAGAAACACAAAAAAGAATGCGAAGATGGAAGTAGAGATTAGAGTTATACAGCCCAAGCCAAGAAAAGCCAGGTATTGCTTGCAACCACCAGAAGCTAGGAGAGGGGTGTGGAACAGATCATTTCTGAATCTCTACAGGGATTCAAATCTTCCAGTAGATAATTTTTAGACTGCTAGCCTCCAAAACTGAAAGAAAATAAAGTTTTGTTGTGTTCATCTCCAAAGCTTGTGCTAATTTGTTACAATAATCCTAGGAAACTAATATACTAGCATTCTGACTTTTTGTTAACTCTTTTTCCACTTGAGTTTCTCTCAAAAATGGAGAGAGAAACCAGGACTTGCAGTTCTATTTGACCCAGCTATTCCCCCTGTTGGTGCCTTCCCAAACGAACTGAAAATTTCACAGCACAAAGATTTATGTACATTCATGTTTAGAGCAGCACAGTTCATAATAGACAAATTTTGGAAACAATTCTAATGCTCATGAACTAATGAGCAGATAAAGCAGGTGTGTTTTTTAATACAATGGATATGAGTCAGCCATAAAGAAAAACTTAAAACATTTATAGCTAAATAGATGAGACTTGAGACCATGCTGTCATGTGCAATAAATTAGATACATACGTGTAAACATTTCATTGTCTCTCTTGTGTGAGAAACTGAAAATGTTAAGTAAGAACAAAAACCTATGACTGATGTTGTGAATAGGAAGAGTTTAAAAGGAAAAACAAACTGAAAAGGATATGGATGGGAAAAGAAAAAAATGGGTAAAAAGGGATAAAAATGGAAATAAAGCTTTGTAAATAAAGAAGGGAAGAGGAATTGAGGAGAGGGGAGAGGTGTGAGGAAAAAAGAGGAACTAAGATATATCATGTACAGGTATAAATTCCCTATGATGAATGTGATCATTATATTGAATTTAAAAAAATAACTGATTAAAAAAAGAAAACAAAGAGAATAACATTACCTACTAAAAGAGTTATTGTGAGCATTCACATGTGAAATGCTTAACATAAGATGTGCCACACAGCAAGGGCTAATAAGTGTTAGGAATTATTATTCAGGTATGGTTAAGCTTATGGGTTATGTTGATTTCCATCTTATCAATGTTGAAATTACTTGAATACTTACCTATAATGCTTTTTTTAATAAGTAGGATATCTTTAAATGGAAAAGAAAAGAAGGAATATGCAGATAAATTTTCTCATTGCAGAAATCACACATACCTTAGAACCTCTGCCCCCATGCTTAAAGACAGTATACATTCTTTAAGGAGCTTCTGAAGATGTGGTTAAAATACTAGAGTTTATATCATTTTTTGCAGACTTCAATGCAGCTTTTCCAAACTGGGTCATTTCTGTTTCTCCAAGTTTATGGGAATCCCAGCCTTTAAAGGTGGAGATATACAAAGATATACAGATATAGATATATAGATACATAGATAACCATATGTAGAGATATATGTATGTATATATAAATATGGATATGAGTGGGGAGGAAAAGAAAAACAAAAACAAAAAAGGCAAACAAAAAACCTGACCTGAAATATTTAGTTTTACATTTTTGAAAAATCTATTTGTATTGATTGATTCATTGACTGACTGACTTGGCACAGAATCTCACTATGCATCTCAGACTCAAATAATCCTCTTGTGTCTGCCTCCCGAGCTGAGGGATTATAACATGTGTACCTCCATGCCTAGTTTTGGAGGCTAGCTTGGCACAGGATTGTATAGTATGAGGTAATGGGGATCAAGCTCAGGTCTTTATGCTTGCCAGGCAGGTACTTAGATCCCAGAGCTGTCTCCCCAGCCCAATATTTAGTTTTGAAATTGTGATTGATTGAACTACTTCTTCCTTTCCTCACATATTTAAAGAATTATCTGCAGTAGTATTAAAATTTTCCCTCTGAAGTTCATATGAATTTTTGTTACATTTACCATTAAGTACTTTGTTCTTTGCTTATTTGTGTTATGGTTTATCAAGAACTTTTAAGTAAATAAATGTTACAGATTTTATCAAGTGTTTTGATTGTGTCTATTAAACTGATTTCATATTCTTCTTTAAACAGTTAATGTAGTGAAATACATTTACCATTGTTAAATGACCCACTATTTCCTGGAATACACCTGATTTGGTCATTCATTCATTCATTCATTCATTCAAGTAATAACATTGAGTGACCATCGTGCTCTAGTTAGTGCTTATGATAAAATACTCTAATGAGAAACAGTCAGAAATCATGGTCTAATTGAGTTGATATGCTTATAGTTTGTACATTACTGAGCTTGGCTTGAATTTTGTTTAAAATTTCTCCATCTGTGCTGTTGAATTAAACTGAACTCCAATTTTACTTGTCTTTCCTTTGTCTGTCCTAGTCCATATATTAACCTATATGGAGGGTCATAAAGCCTAGTTGGAAGAGCAGCTTACACATTAGTTTGGGTTTCCTTTAGAACTGCTGGTCTACTCAAAACTAACAGTCGAATACATATCTGGTAAATCAGTTGAAGTATCACAATTAAAAGTAATATGTGCTCTTTCCCAAGACCCCCAAACTGCTTATCAAGGGTTATGTCATTTATCTAAGTTATAGGTAGTAGAGGATGAAGCAGCTTCTCTTTCTCTTCAAAGAAGACATTTCACCATGTTCTTGATTTGGTCTAGGAAACTAATGAAGTGATGCTTTCTGGAATTTTCATGAGGTTTGTCTTCTACTTTCTTGTTTGTATTTTCACATATTTCAGAGTTATGTAAAAATGATTAGCAAATCTTGCACTCCTTTTGGTTTGTAACTCATTTTCTCCCAGATTAGATTATGTGTTGTCCCCCTTTTAGCACTATGAGATCTGGTCTTCATGTATCAAACCAATAGAAACAATCAATGTTCAACTAAGTCTTTAGGAGTTATAAGGCAATCATCTCAAAGAAATTATCACAAGCTAATCAAGCAAGGAACATATATCTCCCAGACCAGTGGTTCTCAACCTTTCTAACTCTGTGACCCAGCAATACAGTTCCTCATCTTTCAGGGACCCCAGACCAAAAAAAAAATTTTTGGTGGCTACTCCAAAATTAAGCAATGCCCCAATTTATTGTTCCTGTGGCCAGCTGAGACATTTTTGCATGTCAAAAGAAATTAGCAACAGCATGAAAAGACAACCCACTAATTTTGAAACATTTTTAACTAATAAGCACTCAGACAAAAGTCTTCTCTCTAGAATTTATAAAGAGCTAGAAAACATTAGGAGTCCAAAATTTAAAGATCCTATCCAGAAATGGGTATCTGAGATGAGCACACACTTCTCAGAGGAAGAAATAATATAAGCTCAAAAATACATGAAATGCTCCACGTCACTAGCCATTTGTGAAATGCAAATTAAAACAACACTTAGATACCATCTCACTACAGAAAGAATGCCTATCATTAAGAAATCAACCAACAACAAATGTTGGAGAGGCTGTGGAGGAAAAGGAACACTTCTCCACTGCTGGTGGTGGGATTGCAGACTGGTGCAACCATTATGGAAAGCAGTGTGAAGACTCCTTAAAAAATTAGGAGTGGGAATCCCATTCAATCCAGTGATCCACCCACTGGAAATTTTCCCAGAACTGAAAACATCATATCATAATAATAGCTGTGCACCTATGTTTATAGCAGCACAATTTGTGATAGCCAAATCTTGGATACAATCAAAATGCCCATCATCTGAATAATGATTGAAAATGATGTGGAATTTTTATACAATGGAATATTATTCAGCTATAAAGAATGACAAACTAGAAGACTTCATATATAAGTGGATGTATCTTGAAGATATACTCATAAGTCAAATAAACCAGACCTACATGTGTAAATGTTGTATGGTCTCCCTAGTGTAAGAACTCAGAAGAAAAATACAAATAAAGAGGCATAACATAGCTAAATGGAAATCAAGAACTTAAGGGTTGAAAAATGAAGAGACTGCAAGCAGAAAAGATAGAAAACATTGCAGGAGCAAAACCATGTGTTTTGGATTTTGTTTAAATGTTCTCCCAAAGACTCATGTGGTCACAGTGGGAATTTTTTTGGAGGTGGCTGGTTCTAGAGTGTGTGGATGACAAAGTTGATTCATGATGCAGTGCTAGGACTAACTACAGCACTAAAGTAAAGGGTGTGAGTGTTATCCACCTTAGGTAGTCTGGATAAGACAAAAGAGGTAGACAGGCACTGTTAAAGTTGTTGCTGCTTTTGCTACCTCCTATCTGCCATGAACTGCGGCCCCTCTGCCATGTGCTACCTTTCATTGGAGCCAGCCATTTATGAACTGAAACTCCTATGAACTATAAGCCAAATAAAACTCTTCTTTAATCTTAAATGTCAGGTATATTTATTCATTAAGAACTTTATTATGATTAACTACAGATAACTTGATCAATTGTAATGCCAATGTTGGATCACTAGTATCCCACATTCCATTGTTAAGGTTAGTAGTGCATTCAAATCCAAGGATACAATCAAACAAATCTCCAAGTCAAATATCTAAACAGGCTTTGTTCCTGGAACTATTCCTGGTAGTAATTCATATACAGTTGGTGTCCACAAATTATACCAGTTATTTGTTATTTTAATAGAGATAATTAAGCATGGAGAATTGTTAACTAAATATTAAATTGGTAATTAGGTCACTGAAAAGCAAAAAGAAAACATTAATGCATCAACTGTAGGAATAGTTATCATCATGGTATAGAGGGTCAAAGGAAGAAATCAGAATTATTAAAAGTTTGGAGGAGAGCGTTGCAGAGCTGAAAGAATGACTTTGACAGATGAAGATGTCACTAAACATGAAGAAGCCCTGTGGGGCTAAGATGGGGATCCTGGCTCTTTAGGGTTGCTATTTTGAGGGAATGTATTGTTTGGTCCTGAAGATGTTGGAAAAATTGTGAGCTGGATCTAACCACTCCTATAGGACAGAGCTAGGATGATTTTCCCAGGAACTAGAGCAAACAATAGGCAATAAAAAAAGAACATCTGAAGTCTAAGTCCCTTCTTCACTCCAGGCTGCTGTCTCCTTTTAGTGGTAAGTATTATGGCAAAATCTGACAGGTAGCCAGCTAGCAAAACAAAAAAAATGTTGTATGCAGATTCCCAAAATCAGCATCACAAAGAAGAGAATAAAAGACTAAGTTTAGAATTGTGGAATATTACTTAGTCCATTTGACTCTCTTCTTTCCAAACTTCTTATTACTCCAAGATTATAAGAAAACAAGGTTCCCGCGACTAACTTCCTGTTCCAGCCCAGACCAAAATCGCATCACTGGGAGCTGAGCCTGAGCGCCCGCCGCGGGTAAGCTCCCTGCGCCCCTCTGCCCCGCCTCTGTGTTCCCGCGACTAACATCCTGTTCCAGCCCAGACCCAAACCGCAGCGCTGGAAACTGAGCCTGCACGCCCGCCGAGGCCCAAGCTGGAGCACCGAACCCACCAAATAGCCCCTTTGGCAACCGATCTGGTTCACGAGCCTACCAGGACTACTCAATCCCAAAGCTCCACCTCCACCTACAGACCACATCCGCCAGGATTCACAAAAGCTAGCAGCCAGAGCCCCAACACAAGAGTCAGGAACCTCTGTAGAAGAACCACCTTGGAGTCTCCAGACCAAATGCTCGTAGGCACAGCATAACACCACCAAAGTGCAGAGGTCGCTTCCATACAAAATGATAACAACAAGGAGTAGGAGGCAATCTCAGGACCCGTGCCCACCCAAACCAAATACAGAAGACACTATCATGAAAGAAAATGAGAATTATACGGATGAAACCTCTGAATTGGTAGCATCTGAGGCAGACACACAAGTGCAGAAACTTATAGAGCAACTGAGATCAGAGATAACATCTGAAGTAAAAAAAGAAATACATGAAGGGGAAAAACGGCTGGAGAAACGTATAGAGGACATCAGAGCAGAAATAATATCTAAAGTTGACAAAGACATGCCTAAATCAATGGCATCCCAAGTAGGGGAACAGCTACACAAAAGTAGAAAGGAGAACAGAACAGAAATAATCTCTGTATTAGAGAGAGAAAGGATAACCATAATGACAGACTTCAATACTATTAAAGAAGACATCGATAAAAAATTAGAGGAGAATAGAAAAATGATGGACTCCCTGACGGAGCAATATAGGAAAGACATAGATCGCATGA
>PVJA010024511.1:0-31765 GCA_004027025.1 Myocastor coypus | reverse complement strand
GGCCTTGAGTTCACTTTTGTAGCCCAGGCTGGTCTCGAACTCACACCAATCCTCCTGCCTCAGCCTCCCAAGTGCTGAGATTACAGGCGTGCGCCACCACGCCCGGCGCCAATATTGATTTCTATAGTAAGTAACCCTACTAATTTACATTTCTAGCAGCAGTGTAAAGGGGTCTTTTGTCCCCATATCCTCGCCAACATGTATTGTTCTTTCGTGTGTTCTTAATGATAGTCATTCTGATTAGGGTGAGATGAGATCACATTGCAGTGTTTTATTTCGTCTTTAATAGCTGGAGAATGTACCCAGATACTTTGCACTGAGCTACATCTCCTATATCTTTTTACATTTTATTTTTGAGAAAAAGTCTTACTAATACTAAGTTGTCCAGACTTGGCTAAAAATGCCAATCGTCCTGCCCCAACCTTTCAGAGCTCTGGTATTATAGCTGTGCACTGTTACATCTGGCTTGGCTCACAGTGTAGTTTCAGTTTGCATTTCCTTAATGGATAATGGCTTCGAACATTTTTTCATATATGTATGGGCCATTTGTGCAGCTTTTGATTTTATTAAATTCTCAGTTTTTTAAAAAATGTATTTGATACAGGATCCACAAGGTCTGCAGGGTCTCACTACATAAATCAGACTTGGAGTGATTCTCCTGTTTTCAGCCTCCCAAGTGCTGGGATTATAATACAGGTGTCTGCAACCATGCCCAGTTTCAATCGTCATCTCAGTGCATCTGTGACACAGGGCTAGCACCGCACTCCAGTGGTGGAATCCCAGCTGCTGCGTTCTGCCTAAGCAGGTGCTTTAGTCCACTGCACTATATAGCTGGCCCTTTCAGTTCTTTACATATTCTAAATATTAATCCTCTCGTGCTCACTTCAGCAGCACATGTACTAAGTATTAATCCTTTGTCTGAAGAGTAGCTGACAGAGATCTCCCATTCTGTACAATGGTCTCTGGTCTATGGATTGTTTCCGTTGCTGTGCAGAAGCTTTTGGATTTGATGCGGTTCTATTTATTGGTTCTTGCTATTCATTTATTTATTTGGTATAGGTTCTTGCTATACAGCTCAGACGCTTAGTGATCCTTCTGTCTCAGCCTCCCCAGCACTGAAATTACAGACATGAACCACCACATCTGGTTTCGGGGACAGTGCAGCATGCCCTGGGGTTCCGGGCAGGCTCGGCATGCGGTACCAGGGATTGAACCTGGGTCCTTGTGTTGGTCAGGCAGGCACTTAAACCGCTGAGGTATCTCACCAGCCTGGTTCCTGCTATCTCCTATGCTACTATACTCTTGTGAAGTCTTTCCCTATGCCTAAGGCTTCAAGGTTTTCCTAAATGTTCTAAAAATATGAATTGCTTCATGACTTTACATGCCATATTTCCAAACACTATGATAGTCTTGTCTTTGTGGTTCTGATTTCAGTGTATATTCCCTCAGTGCGATCCCCCAATCCAAAAATCTTCCTTAACTCTTTTCTCCCCTGAAACCTCCCACTACCAGGTAATTAATAAGAACTCCAATTATACCTCCTACGTATTTATTCAATGCAGTTGCTCCTCTCCGTCTCTACCAACACCATCGTTTCACTCTTAAATTACTTTGACATCATTATAACTGATCAGCACGATCTTACTTTGCCCCAACCATGTGCAATAAAAGACAGCTTTCTAAAGTACAAACCTATTTATAACACTCTCCTGCTTTCTCTTTAGTGGTCGTCCCTCAGTGTCAATTAAAACCGAACTCAAAGTCCTTGAAATGGTTTCATAGAGTTCTTTATTAGTTGAATGCTGCTCCACTCTTCAACAATATCACCGCAAACTCACTAATTTAGAGCACTATTTATGTCACTTGCTTACATGATTTTGCTTTCTCATCTCCCTGGATCCGCGCACAGGTTGTTACCTGCTTGCATCAGCCCCCTCATCTCTCATTTATCTAATCCCAACTCTGTGGGTCCACTTTAAGCATCGTTTCTTCTTAAAGCCTTCCAGACTCCAAGCCTGGGGCTGGTGTCTCTCTTTTATTGCATGCTGTATTCACACCATATATCTTCCCTCAGTTGCTATTAGTAAGTTTCTCTACTAATTGATAGTATGTATGTAGCTTTCTTTTCTGCTAGTTGTACTATTCTTATCAGTATTTCCACCTCATAAGTAGTGGATCCACATGAAATCCTTGGGGCATAAAACCTGAATTAATGTCTCCAAATTTCCTTTTCAAGTGCAATGGTTGCATTTTCATTTCAATTTTTTATTGTTATTTTTAAAGTTTGAAAGATTCTGATTTTTATCAGTACCCTTTGCAATACATGATTACAGTCATTGTGGGGAGCTGGCGCGTGAGCATAACACATTTTTTTCTGTAACGCATTTTAATTACAGCCTTTTCATTCCCTCTTGCTCTTCCTGTTGTCCTTGCTCCATTTCTTTGTCTTTCTAAATATCCAGATTATCTGAATGCTTTTTATCTTCTTAAAAATTATCTTCCTTTGTTTACAGACATAGCTTAGTGTGTAACTTTTCTTTCTATTCTTGTTTTTCCATTATCTAAAGAGAATACAAAATAGTAAAAAAGAAATCAGAGTGATACAGGACTTCACCCAACAAAACAACAGGAATTTAGCAATAGTTTCTGTATTGCATAATCTTGTCTTCAAATTGTTCAGATTAACAGATATAAGCATGCGAAGCAGGTTTAAACAAAGGAAAAAGTTGAGATTAAAAAGGACCAGCAGAAATCAACAGTGCATCCAAGGCATCCTGCATAAATACATAGATATATCTCTCTTCCCTGCCTGACCTGTTCTGCTCCTCCTCCCAGTTGCTCCTTGCCTTTCAACAGATTCCTGCCCTTTCACAGTATCTATTGCTCCTTTCAAATCTTATTTATTCTTTCGGGTTCTTACACTAGTGAGACAATAAGATGTTTGCATATGAGAATCTGATTTATTTCACTTAGGAGTATCATCTCCAGTTGCATCCATTTACCTATAAAATCTCAACTTTATCTTTTTTAATTGAATTTTTATTTTTTATGTATTTAGTACAGGATCTACAGAGTTTTGCTACACAGATCAGACTCATAATGATTCTCCTGTTTTTTAGCCTTCAAAGTGCTGGGATTACAGGTGCTTGCAACCATGTCCAGTTTCATTGTTTGTCTCAGTATACTCTGGGGTGTGAGTGGCATGACCCCAGCCCCTATGTTTGCCTAAGCAAGCACTTTAATCTGCTGAGCTGTTGGGCTGGCCCTCAACTTTATCTTTTTTTTTTTTTTTTTTAACTTTCTGCAAAGCTTTATTCCAGAGAGGCTCAGCTCTTCTTGACAACTGCCTTCCTTATGACCGCCAGCATGTCGCTCAACTTCTCACACTTCTTTTTAATGCGGATATGCGTCCCCACCCCTTTCTTGATTAATTTGAGGGCGCATTTGCCCTTGGAGACCTTGAGCAGCTCCATGGCGCACCGCTCGTAGGGGGCAAAGCTACACATCTTCCAGATAATGTCCCGCACAAAATTGGTGTGTTTGGTGAGGCATCCGTAGTGGCGACTGTGCCTCGGTTTGCTCACATTCTTAGTCACCTTGTGGCCCTTATTGAGAGCCATGGCCATGGGATAGCGGAGGGCTATGGCTGCTGTTCTTCAGCGGTTGCTGAGGTGGAAGCGACTGTCTTTTTTATAGTTGAGTAATACTTCATTGTGCAAAAATACCACATCTTCTTTATGCATTCCTTACTTGATGGGCATTTGGGTTGTTTCCAAATTTGGCTATGACAAATTGTGCTGCTATAAACATGGGTGCACATGTATCACCATTTTAAGATGATTTCAGTTCATGTGGAAAGATACCCAGGAGGATAATAATCTGGCTTAAATAGGACCTCCAATCCTAGCTTTTTGGAAATCTCCACAGTGGTTTCCATAGTGGTTGTAGTAGTCTACACTTCTACGAAAAATGGAAAATTCCTTTTTCCCCATACCCCCCCCCAGCATTCAATATAGGCTGACTTATTGATGACAGTCATTCTTTCTGGAGTGAGATAGAATTTCAGTGTTGCTTTAATTTGCAGTTCTTTCTTTTTGTGATACATGATTACAATCATCTTTGGGGTTAATTTGCCATTCTTTTTTTTGCTTTTGTATTTTCGGAAGGGCTCTATAGCAGCAGCTTTCAACTTGTGGGTTGTGGCCCCGGCGGCGGGGGTCAAATGACCAAAACACAGGGGTCACCTAAAGCCATCGGAAAATACATATTTTTTTAAGAATTTTTATTTTTATATGTTATATATTTTTTTTCTTGTTTCAGAACTTTTGCTTATTTATTTATTTTTATGGCCAGCTCAGCCTGCCCTGAGGGCAGAGCTGGCGCAGCATGTGGTGCCGGGGATTGAACCATGATCCCTGCAACCACCCAAGCTTTCATAAGCAGGCGCTTTAGACCAATGAACCATCTTGCCAGGCCCAGAAAATACATATTTAAACCCATGCTATGCCATGGTGAAATGTTATTTATTGGAATTAGTGACAAATATTTCTCAGTATATAATTAAATATTGTTTTTGTGATTAATCACTATGTTTAAGTTATGTTTGATTTGTAGCAGTAAGAACACATAATTCTTATCAGGTATTTACATTCTGAATCATAACTGTAGCAAAATTACAGTTTTGAAGTAGCCACCAAAATTATTTTTTTGGTTAGGAGTCACCGCAACATGAGGAACTGTATTGCGGGGTTACGGCATTAGAAAGTTTGAGAATCATTGCTCTATAGGGTGTTCAGGGTCTCACTACTAGATTGGACTCATAGCAATCCTCCTGTTTTCAGCCTCCCCAAGACAGGGATTACATGTGCACACCACGACAGCTGGACTGGGTTGCCGGCTCAGCATACCCTGGGGGTGGGGTCAGATTGGCTTGTGGGACCAAGGATTGAACCCTGCTCCCTGTGCTTGCCAAAATGTGCCCTTAGACTGCTGAGCTATCTCTCTGGGCCCTTCATTGCTCATTTCTACTGCCTAAACTTTCAAAATAAGTTTTTAATCTCCCAGATTTCTGACTGAAAATCTTTCATAAACTCTAATTCATTATTGAACTTGTCATTCACGTTTTTGTATCACATTGTTTACCATAGTCAGCTTTTTACTAGTCTCTTCTGAAAGCGTCTGAGATATTTTTATTGGTACTTCCATTATGTGTTTATATGTATCTTCTGTGATCTTCCTGAGTACCTCTCTGATTTGTTGAATCTTTGATCTTCTGATATTCTTTCTAGTACTTTGGGCATGTGGCTTATCCTGTTCTGCTCCTAAGTGCACCTTGGATTGGCTTCAGGCAAGTTCGGAGTTTGGGGAGGCATTCTGTTTACTTGTCATCTCATGTTTCTTTTTTTAAAAAAAATTAGGTTGGTAGAGACTTAAGACTTTCTTGCTAGTGTAGAGATCTCTTTAGCTGCTTTTCGGTGATGTAATGTAAAAGTAGCTAACTGAAGACCTTTTTTTCTACCACAAGATCTACTACAGGGCCGGGCGTGGTGGTGCACACCTGTAATCCCAGCACTTGGGAGGCTGAGGCAGGAGGATTGCTGCGAGTTCGAGACCAGCCTGGGCTACAAAAGTAAGCTCAAGGCCAGCCTGAACTGCATAGCGAGACCCTGTCTCAAAAAGGCCAAAAAAAAAAAAAAAAAAAAAATCTACTACCGGGCTCCCCAGCTATCACTTTGTCTCTATACATTCAGTTTCCCTTTTCCACAAGCCATGGGCTGGGAGATGGGGAAAAAGTGCAGATGGACCTTCCCATCTCTGCATTACACTTTGCCCCCTCAATTTTAAAAAATAATTTTTTATTTTATTTTTTTTCTTGTTTCAGAACTTTTGTTTGTTTATTTATTTATTTTTATGGCCGGCTCAGCCTGCCCTGAGCGCAGGGCTGGCGCAGCATGTGGCGCCAGGGATCGAACCGCAGTCCCTGCAGCCGCCCAAGCTTTCCTAAGCAGGCGCTTTAGACCACTGAGCCATCCTTCCGGGCCCCCTCAATTTCTTTATAGATTTTAATTTTCCCGTCAGATCATTCCTTGATACTCAGGGATTTATTTCTTTCTTTTCTTCCCCATGTTTTTATTTTCCAGTGTCTGGATTCCAAATGTCTGAGTTGTTACTTACCATTCCACCATTTTCCTAGAAGTTGTGTCCCTTAACTTTGGACTTCTACCAAAAATTTTGTTTTTCATTCTATATTTTTTCTCTATACTGTGTGTCTAGGATATATTAGATATTCAAAATGTTTATCTTTTCCCTTCTTTCATTCTCCAAAAGTGTATTTAACTTCATAACTTCAAATAAGTGCCAGATTCATGTTTTAGTCTGAGTAATGCAACAGTGAATTGGTCACCTGAAACTTCAAAAAAATGACAAATAAAATCCATTGCACATAGCATTCCTTCAGCTCATTCTTACAACAAAACTTCTGTGTTTCTTAAATTTTGACCAAGTGTGTCTCAATCATGGGGACTCCATACATGAAATGTCTCTAGTTTCTTCAACTATTTAAACCCTTTAAAATACCTGTCATAAATTGATTCCTTCCTCTTTTCCTTTTTCTGTCCTCCTATTTTTACTCCTACATTACAGTTAATGGACTTCTTCTAGTTGATCCTCTTGATTTCAGTACTATCTACTCTCAGATCTGTTTTTGATACTACTCATCATCTGAATCCATTTCTTACATGGGCAAGGGTTTTTCACATTCCCTTAAGAACTTACATTGGTGGGCTGGAGAAATAGCTTGGTAGTCTAAGCAGCCACGTGTGAAGCACAAAGACCTGAGTTTGATACCTGGTACCACATGCCAAGCCAACCCTGGAACCCCGAGTGCACCATGCAGGCCACTGAAACCGGGCATCGTGGAGCATGCCTGTAATCTCAGTACTGGGGAGGCTGCAACAGGAGGATCACTATGAGTCTGAACTGTGTGGCGAGACCCTATACAAAAAGAAAAAAAAAAGCTTATATGGCTATAAATCTACTTCTGAGTCCAATTGTGTGCTTTCTCACATCTCTATGCTATTCTTCCATAGACCTAGAGCCTACTGCTCTAACTTGCTTGACTTTTTGCCTTTTCCAAAGCACAATCTGTTTTGCTCTATCATCTCTCTTAGTTGTTCTACATTAAGCAAACCCACTCCTGTGCCATGGTTAAAAAGCCGATTTTTAGTTTTTTTTTCTCGATTTAAAATTTTTGATTTATTTGATTTTGAGGCAGTCTCACCATGTGATTCCGGTGGCCTTCAACTCCCTATGGAGCCCAGCCTGCCCTCAGATTTGCAGTGATTCTCCTGCCTGAGCCTCCTGCGAATTGGGTTTACAGCCATACACCACCACACCTGGCCAAGCATAATAGTTTTAGTTTCTTAAATTTTATTTTAAAGGGAAAAACAATTTTCAAAACAGGATAATAAGAGAGTGATCATGTTTAATACGTTGTGCACTGTTGTCTTCAAAGTAGTTACTCAGAGTATAGTTTCTTCCAGTTCAGAGTAACTGCTGTACATTTTCATCTTTATTTTTTCAACTTCTCACATGAGGGAGACAATACCATATTTACACATGTGGGCCTGATTGATTTCGCTTAAGAGTGTGGTCTCAAGTTGCATCCATTTATGTATAAAAGCCTTGAGTCTATCCATCTTTGTGGCTGAATAGTATTCCACTGTATAAGAAGACCACATCTTTTGTATCCTTTCTTTGGTTGGTGTGCATTTGGATTGTTTCCAAGATTTAGCTATAACAAATTGTGCTGCTATAAACATAGTTCACATATATCCTTGTGGAATCCTAATATTTTTAATATCAAGTGAAAATATCACTTTTTCTTTCCCTGAGTAGAGTCAATGCTCACTCTGTGTGTGTTATGTATCTTATCTTTATTTCATAATTAAAACATTGATTGCTTTCATGTGATGCTGTGGCACAAGCCTGCAATCCTAGCACTCTGGGAAACTGAAAAGGATTAAAGTAAGAGTATCACATAGTTAAAAATTAAAAGTGCTTGAGATGTAGCTATGAATGCCCGGGGATCAATGTTCAATGCTACAAACAGAAGACAACCAAACCAAAGCAGAGGTTCATTACTTTCTTTGAACTAACGTAGCATACACACATCTGCAATGTAAAGTCCTTGAACTCAAAGACTCATTTCCTATTCTTACAACCCCCAAAGCCACCAAAGGTTCTAATCCAATGCCTAAACTATGCATATTAATCACTTGGCAATTATTACTCGAAGTGACCTGGCCATATCTGCAAGTTCCATTCCCATCCTGTCCTTGGTGTCTTCTAATTTCATAGTGAGATTATAGTGTGGGTAGAACCCAGCTCTGGTGAGATGATTCCAGCATTAGAGGAAGCAGCTTCTGCATTTGTGCCTAAATTCCAAAAATTACCATAATTTAACCCATTTAAAACATATAGTCTTTTCTCCATTTGATTCAGAGCAAGTGTCCTTCACTTCACATTATGCTAGATCGTTCACATCAGGCTTTGTTCATGCTGTTGCCTAGGCCAGCAATACTCTGCTCTTATTCTGATCAATTCCTGTACTTGCCAAATTCAGACCCAGATGAAGTTTTACTTTATCCATGACATCATCTTTGAGTTCACATTTATCACTCCTATGTCTGAATTCTTATGCCAGAGATAATGTAATATATTACGATATTCTCAAATTCTTTTATGCATATGTCTTGATTTTCTCAGCAAGAGTATTAGCCCTTGGGGCAAGGATCATATCTTAATCCCCTTCAGTACAGTGCTCCTGATTATTACATTGATAAATCAACAGAGCTATTTTCTTCCTTATTGCTAATTTCTCACAAATTAAAAAAAAAAATCCCCATAGCCTAATTTTGCCTGTGAAAGAACTATATAATCAGTCTGGGAAATAAGCTAAGGAATGAACAGTATTACTCAAAATGAGGAATTTCTTTTTAAAAAAAACCCATCTATTTTGAAAGCCAAATCACTTTCTTTGTGATTCATCTAGTTGGCTATCTTGCAGGAGGTTAAGGCAATTGGGACACAGAGTGAATTAAAAATGTTTGATTTTGTGACTGCTTACGAAACATGGTTGAACAACACCCTGCTAAATCAAAATCATTATCACTTTTCTTGTCTATTGTAGGAAAAAAGACTACATTCCTGGTAATTAGATCATTCTGGAACTAAAATTTATGTGACTGACAGTTGGTATCATATATAACAGATTTAGTCCATTCAAGTATTTTTCAGAGATTATTTAGAGTGGAGCACAGGTATTTGGGTCAGAGCACTATACTGTGAGATTGGCAGCCAGCACAGGAAGCACCCCAGACTCATGAGCCAGCTCAGCCAGTGGAAGCTCAGCCAGTGGAATCCTGGTCAGACACCTGCCTTACTCTTCTGACTATACCCAATGAACTAAATTTATTATATAAATTTTATATAATTTCACTTAATTTTATATTGATCTTTTTTCCCTTTCTTTTCATTATTTTTCCTTTCCTCAATTTTTTCTTTCTTTTTTCTTTTTCTTGTTCTAATGTCATCCTTCAAACTCAGACACCATTAAGATAATGCCTTGAATACTTCTTCATTCTCCCTTTTCTACCTCTTCTCTAGTTTCACAAACCTTGTGTAACCATCCTTGCTCCTCTATCCTTGCTTCTACTTCCTTTCTAGTTGTCTTTATCTTACAAAACATCCTTCCTAAACTTCACCACCACAGGGTAAATGCATGCTAACAAGGGGAAGCACTTTTCATAGAAATACCTAAATTATGATCAGCTCTGTTATGTAATTATAATTATAGAGTTGCTCCTTTGCTCTGAAGTACAAAATCAATAGTTACTACAGTTGGTCAATTTCTAAATTATGCTTGATTCTGTCATTACTAATAATTGTGTTACTTTAACTAGGATGCCATGTCTGTTGTAATCAATTTTTCTCGCCTTCGTAACAATACTGGAAAGCTTTGGGATAATAACTTCACTGAAGGTGGACACCAAAAGACTGGGGAATGAGCTCAACAGAAGCCAACATCCCATGGTGAATTAATTGGTATGGTAAGATCTTGGGACAGACACAAACCAGGAATCTCCTACACAGAGAAGATATCCCTGAAGGACAGACTTATCCTAGAGAGGCCTTGACACTAACAAAGTAAAAAAAAAAAGTAGGTAATGACAAGAAAAAGGAGGGAAATGTAATTTCAGACTTCCAGCCCAACCAAAACAAGTCCAGAAGACATCAACGTAGAAGAAACTGGAAGTCACACACACGAAATTTCTGAAAAGATACCAACTGAAGTGCAGTTGGTATCTGGAGCTCATGAACAGCTTCATGAGGCTACAGAGGAAATCAAATCAGAAAGAACATCTTTGTTATTTTTTTTTAAAAGAAACTCTCAGGTTAAAAAAAATGAAATGACCTCCCCAGGGCCGCCTGAAGCACAGCCACCTCAGCAGCCAGGCCCGCTGCATCAGAAACTCATTAGACCCAAAACCCAGCACAGGCACAACTTGAGCAGTCCTGGAGGACCAACTGACTTGCACGCATTGTACACAGTACCAAAACTTAATCAAGAAGATATAAGAACGCTCAATAACCCAATAACAACCAATGAAATATGAAATGTAATAAAAAGTCTACCGACAAAGAAAAGTCCTGGACCTGATGGATTCACCACTGAATTCTACAAAAAATTTACAGAAGACATAATCCCAATACTGCTCAAACTGTTCAATGAAATTGAAAAGGAAGCTATCCTCCCAAAACCATTCCTAGAGGCAAGTATTATACTGATACCAAAACCAGGGAGAGATGTAACGAAAAAAGGGAACTACAGGCCAATTTTTGTCGTGAACATAGATGAAAAATCCTCAATAAAATGCTCGCCAGTAGAATACAGCAAATCATCAAGAAAATTATATACCATGACCAGTTAGGATTCATCCGGGGGATGTGAAGATGGTTCAATATAGGCAGATTTATAAATGTAATACACTATATCAATAGAGCCAAAGCCCAAAATCACATGATCATCTCAATTGATGCAGAAAATGTATTTGACAAAGTCCAGCTCTCATTCATGGTCAAAGTCCTGCAGAAAATCGGAATAAAGGGCCGATACCTCAATCTCATAAAAGCAATATATGACAATCCAATGGCTAAGATAATTCTAAATGAGGAAAAATGAAGCCTTTTACTCTGAGATAAGGTACAAGACAAGGTTGTCCCTTGTAGCCATTACTATTCAATATCATTCTAGAATCATTATCTACAGCCATTAGCCAAGAGAGAGAAATAAAAGGAATAAGAACAGGTAAAGAAGAAGTTAAATTATCATTATTCACAAATGACATTATAATCTATTTGGAAGACCCAAAACACTCCACCAAGAAGTTACTCGAATTAATATACAAATTCAGTAGCATAGCAGGATACATAGTCAATGCATAAAAGTTTTGCACTTGAGGCAATCAACAATTGAGACCTCCTCTGGCTGAGAAGTTCTTTCATGTCAAAAGAAATTACCAACAGAGTGAAAAGATAACCCACAAATTTCTAAATGATTTTAACTAATAAGTATTCAGACAAAGGTCTTCTGTCTAGAATTTATAGAGAACTAAAAACCATTATGGTCCCAAAATTCAAAGACCCAATCCAGAAATGGTTATCTGAGATGAACACACACTTCTCAGAGGAAGAAATTCAGCAAGCCTATACGTTCATGAAGAAATGCTCTACATCTCTAACCATTCATGAAATGCAAATGAAAACAACACTTAGATACCATCTTACCCCAGAAAGAATGGCTAACATAGAGAAATCAACCAGCAACAAACGTTGGAGAGGCTGTGGGGAAAAGGGAACACTTCTCCACTGCTGGTGGGAATGCAGACTGGTGCAACCATTACAGAAGGCAGTGTGGAGACTCCTTAAAAAACTAGAACTGGAAATTCCATTCAATCCAGCTATCCCCCTACTAGGGATTTTCCCAGAAGAACTGCAAACACCATAGCATAGTGATGTTTGTGCACCTTCATAGCAGCACAATTTGTGATAGCCACATCTTGGAAACAATGAAGATGCCCGTAATCTGAAGAATGATTGAAAAAGATGTGATATTTTCACACAATGGAATATTACTCAGCTATCAAGAGTGATAAACTGGAAGACTTCATATATAAGTGGATGTATCTAGACAGCGGTTCTCAACCTGTGGTTTGCGACCCTGGCGGGAGTCTAAAGACCAAAACACAGGGGTCGCCTAAAGCCATTCCGAATCATAACTGTAGCAAAATTACAGTTTTGAAGTAGCCACCAAAATTATTTTTTGGTTTGGGGTCACCGCAACATGAGGAACTGTATTGTCAGGTCATGGCATTAGAAAGGTTGAGAACTACTGATCTAGAACCTACAGTCATTAGTGAAATAAACCAGACCTATATACATAAATATCATATAGTTTCCCTATTTTATGAACTCAAATGTAGAAATGTAAAAAAAAGAATAAAATTAAGAGAAGTGGGCAGAGCCTTTCAGTAAGAGGTTTAGGCATTTTATATACCCTTCAACTGTCTTCCAGAGTGAGTTTAGATTGCCTTCCCCTGGTAACTACTGAAGGTAGGCACCTTCCCACATGCCTCTTGACCGTTTGCATCTTTTTTTGTGAAATGGTTTGCTGAAATATTTTGCTCATTTTTAAGCTGTGTTTTTTGTCTTATTGAATTGTAGAGTATTATCTTTTCATGTAAAAATAAAAAACTATATGCTGTTAAAAACAAAATAAAATAAATATAAAATGAAATGACAACAATTATGAAAGACAGTTCAGCATATCTAGAAAAGATGCAGATTAAAAAATAGAGGTGAAAAGCAAAATGATGGAAACATTCAATGAACAACAGAGGAAAGCATTAGAATGCATGAATAGTGTTCAAAGTGATATTAAATTAAAATTCCTTTGAAAGCTAGCAAAACGTCCTGAATGAAAGTGAAGATGGATTTTCAGACCTTGAAGACAGAATTTCATCTAGTGATCATGAAAAATAAATTTTCTCGAAAATAACAAGGAACCAGAAAATAACAATTGGACATCTACAAAATGATGCAAAGGAAAACAATATAAGATTTATAGGTGCTAATGAAAAAGCACAGGTGAATAAAAATGACATAAAAATACTATTTGTAAAAGTAGTAGCAGAAATTTTTCTATTAGGGGAAAAGGATCCAACATACATTTAAGTGAGGCTTATAGAACTCTAACCAAAACCAGAGTGAATTTATACCCAGACATACAATAATTAAAATCCCAGAAATTCAGCACAAGTATAACATATTAAGTTGTTAGAGAAAAGCAACAGGTCACATAAAGGAAAGCCCATCAGAATCACAGCAGATTTCTCAACAATCAAGTCAAGAAGAGTTTAAAGTGAAATATTTCCAGTTCTAAAAGAAAACAATTTCCAACCCATATTGATGTATCCTGCAAAACTACCTATCAAATAAATTGGAGAGATAAGATACTTCCTTGACAAAGAACAACTGGAGAAATTCATAACCACCACACCCACCCTATAAAGAATACTGAGAGATATTCTAGAAAGAGACAGAAATAACCACAACTTCAAGAACAACAACAGAAAGGAACCACCATGCAGAGCAAGCAACTAAACAAAAAGGAAAAGTGTGGAACTTACATTAGGGAAATAACATGATGAAGTTAAGTCAGTACATATCAGCTATAACGATTAGTGTAAATAACTCACAGAACTAGAGAAAACATTCTTAAAATTTATTTGGAACCAGAAAAGCCTTAGCATAGCAAAGGCAATCCTGGCCGACCAAGGCAAGGCTTTGGGCATCAAATTTCCTGGCTTGAAATAATATGACAGTGCTACTTTGATAAAATCAGCATAGTACTGGCAAAAAACAAACAAACAAACAACAACAAAAAAAACAGACCTGAGGATCAGTGCAACAGGGGAAAAGATGCAGACATAATTACAAACACCCCCAAGCATTTATCTTTGACAAAGGGGCCAAACATGTGCAGTGGATGAAAGATAGCTTCTTTAATAACTGGTGCTGGAAACTTGGTTCTCTACATGCCAAAGACTAAAACAAGACCCATTTCTATCACCATGCACTAAAGTGGATCAAATTTGTATATATGAGAACAGAAACACTAAATCTAATGGAACACGAAGTAAGTAGAAATCTTGAAGACCTAGGGGTAGATAGGGACTACATGAACAAAACCCAAGCTACTTGGGAAGCATTTCATAGAATCAACAACTGGGATGTCATCTTACTAAAATGTTCTTGCGCATTGAAAGAAATCACCAACAGAGTAAAAAGACAACCCAGAGTGGGGAAAAGTCTTCACCAAGCATTCCTCAAAGGCCTTCTAGCTAGAACATATAAGGAACTGAAAAAAAAACAGGCCCCACAAATGCAAAAATGTAATCTAAAAAATCGGCATCTGAGCTGAATGCCCACCTCTCAAATGGAGAAATGCAAATGGCAAATAAATTTATGAAGAAATATTCAACATCACTGATCGTTCAAGAAATGCCAATTAAAACAGCATTGAGGTTCCATCTCATTCCCCCAAAGAATGGCTGTCATCAAGAAGTGAACCAATATCAAATGCTAGAGGGGCTTCTGGCAAAAAAGACTCCTGCCGTGTTGGTGAGAGTGCAGACTGGTACAACCATTGTGGAAATCCATGTAGAGATTCCTCAAAGAACTAGGATTAAAGGTCTCACCCCACCCAGCTATTCCTCATTTGAGTATCTTCCCAGATGAATTGAAAACAGCATACCACAACAATATATGGGCACCCATGTTTATAGCAGCACAATTTATAATAGCTAAATCTTGGAAATAAACCAAATGCTCACCAATGGAGGAATAGATAAAAAAAGATGTCATATTTTGATACAGTGGAAAGAAAGATGTAAAGAAAGATAAACTCGAAAATTTTATAGGTAAATGGATGTAATGAAAGGCCATATTATTAAGTGAAAAATCAGATTTGCATGTGTAAAGGTTTATGTTTTTATCCTAATGAAAGTAACTTAAAGAGTAAAAAAGATTCAAAATACACAATAATTATTGTGAAAAGCAAAGGAACTGATCAAAAGCAAAGAACAAATGGTATGGAGAAAGAAAAAAACATACACAACATAGCTAACCTAGCTATACTACCTATTTCTTTAGTTCATTGAAGGAAATGGTTTGTGCTTGTATTGTTTGATCAATTTTGCATGCTTATATCATAATCTGAGCAGCTACTTTGAAGGTAACATTATGTAATATAATAACCATTATTAATTTCCTATTGTTTCTAATTTCTATACCATTGTTTTTATTTTTTCATTTTCACTTTAAAATAAAAAAATTAAAAAGAGATTGTGTACAAGGTTAGATAAGAAGATGTGTTCTAGCTGGTTTCGTCGGTAACCCACTGCAATTATGGAACATTTGACTATGTATACAACTGCTTTCTTTCAGATCAAAGAGAAGAAATCTATTGTACCAATAACCATTAGAAAATTTATCATGTCTACACCCTGTGCCCTGTATAACTACAATGAGGACAACAATATGCATTGTATCAATTATTGAGGATGTACTACTAACATAGTTTGAAATTGTCACATTGTAATTTCTTATTAAAATTAATTAAAAAAAGAACATGTGCTCTGGCCGAGAGAGGTGTGCATAAGCTCCACCTACAGTGCAAGGGAAAGCTGACCAAAAGGTACAGTGTGTCTTACACTTTGTGTGAATTACACACTGTGTTTACAGGATGTGCAGAGAAAGAGAAAAACGCATTCTTCCTCTTCTCTGGCTTTTTGCTTTTTATGTGTATCTCATGTTTGAAGGAGTTGGTTTTTTTCTTAAAGCATCTTGATATTTTTCTAACGGAAGGAAGGGTAGCTTGATTTTCACAGTACAGCTTTAAACTCACTATAATAAACTATACAGCTGACCGTGTCTGAAGGCAGATGGGATCAGACATTACGTGCAGGTCTGGTTTGCTTCTTACAGTCACTTGTTTTTGTGTTTCTTTTATTAATGAGATAAAAAGCTTCATTTTTTTTCCTTTGGCCTCTGTTTTCTCTTTTCCAGCTGCCCGCCATAGAATGTTAACTATTCAATGATCAAGGTTGTGCTGAAAACCTTTAACCCTTCCCAGTCCCTGGCTAATGTTTCAGTGGTTCATTGAAAGCATATTTCTTTTAGCGTGTACCAATAGCTATTTATGTGTGTATGTGATCGAAACATGGTTTCAACTGAATAAGACCTTCAAGTTAGAAAAGCACAAAATTCTTGAAGCAATTCCCACACAGTTTAAACCGACATGTTCATAAATGTTATTCATGTTTGCCAAAAGACTAGAAAATACCCCAAAATGTCTATTACCTAGCAAATAAAATCCACTACATGATATAGTGGAATATTATTTGTTACTGAAAAGGAGTGAAGAACAGATACATCTATACTATGGAAGTCACTTGAAAGACCATTAAATAAAAATGACACCAAACACAAAAAGCTGTATGATCTCATTCATGTCAAATGTCCAGAAAAGGCAAATCCCTAGATAGAAAATGCCAATCAGTATTTTCAAGAACCAGTGTGTGTGTGTGCACATGTGTGTGTGTCTGTGTGTATATACACATATTCACATGCAGGGCAGCTATTACTATTGATGAATGACTGCCAAAAGGAATGGGTATTCTTCGGGTGATGAACATACTGAAAATTGTGATGATTGCACAACTCTTGGAATATACTTTAAAGGTGTGAATTATAGTTTTAGGTGGATTAATCTACACTGTATGTGAATTATATTTGTTTTTAAAAAGTCACTTAAAAACCTCCTTTTGAGGACACAAAATACTAGTTTTATACCAGAAACTCCAGAGCTAAGGACCTGGAGTTGGGGGAGGCAGAAAACATCAGGAGCGTGGCAAGACTGAGCTGCATAGTCAGACCCTGTACCAAATACATAAAAAATGAAATAACATAAATAAAATAAATTGATAGATGATGATTATGCACAAGTAAAATTTAAGCATTTATGAATTAAAAAGTATAAAGCTTGTACCTTCTCCACATGATACAACTGCAAATGTCTCCTTTTAGGGAAAGGTGTCACATTTAAGTTGTAGCTCTTCTTCCTTTAGCAGCTAGGTGTGTGTGGGGGGTATAAGTTTCAACATCATATAATAAATTAGAAATGTGAGTTGTTAGAACTTATGATTGTCTATCTTGATTGGCTTCTGCCTGACAGTCACTGAGATCTGAAATTGTATAACAGGCTGTGGTACTGATTTCAGAAAAGATGGAGAATGGTAACCATACATCATGTTCTAGTTCTACAAACAAAAATCTCTTTATGGAACATCATTTTAGGAAGTAAAGCTCTCCTTCGTTTAGCCACTGAAAAGGCACAACAACGAAGAGTAACTTCTCTATAATAGGTTCAACAATTAACTAATTGATAGCACTGGTATTTATTGAATAAATTATTCAAATATTTTTGAAAAGTGTTACTAATAATATAGCAGCAATTTTGGAACAGCAGGGTAAATATTTCATGAGTTTATAAATATCACAATGATTTCACATTGGTAGAGTTTCTATGTTGTCAGTTAATAATTGATGCAGTAAAACATCGTAGTGTTTCTTCATCATAATTTGTTTTTAAATAAAAATGATATCTTTAGGGCATGATTCAGGGAATTTTATTTCTATGTGAAAGTAATTTGTTTTCTTATTTTGTAACATTTTAAACATAAAATTAGAATAAGATAAAGAATATAATGTAATTTGGTATAATTATCTGAAGTGTGTTTTTCACAAGCGAAAGATTTATAGCTGGGTGTGGTGGCGCATGCCTGTAATCCTAGCAGTTGGGAGGCTGAGGCAGGGGGATCGGTGTAAGTTAGAGACCAGCCTGGGCTACAAAAGTGAGCTCAAGGCCAGCCTGAACTGCATTGTGAGACCTTGTCTTAAAAAGACAAAAAAGAAAAAAAAGATATAGAAGTAGCTAATTTTCACACAGTGAATAAAATTCACTGTCAAGTTGAATAACCACTGACTACCTCTTGTGGTGCCAGAAAGTACAGTAAATATCATGGCACTAGATGAATAAGATGTAGATCTCGGCCTTGAGCTCACTAGAGGAATTATGCACACTTCCTTATTTAGAAGGTTGTCGACAATAACAAATTATGCTTCTAAAAAAAAAAAAAACCTGGAAATGAAATAAGAAGCTAACTATTTGACCTGGACAAAATGAAATGCTAAAACTCTTATCTTTTCATAAAAGTCACAATGATATATAGGCTATTTTAGTAACACTGAATTCCAAACACTATGTGATAAGTAATGTTGATTCCTGGATAAACTATTTCCTACACTTTAGTAAGCTGCACATGCAGTTTGAGTCATGTAGTCTTGTTCTTAATTGGAACATTTCCTGCATTTTCACAATTTGAAATTTCTCCTCTTAGCTCTTTTAGTGCTTGACTTTTGGTTATTAAATGCTAGAGAGAAAAAATATAAGGAAAATACTAGCAAATGCTGAGTCTTCAACAACATTCATATTTAGATAACTCAAAAAGTGTCTCCTGGGGCTGGGGAGATAGCTCCGTGGCACAAGTGCCTGCCTGGCAAGATCGTGAGTTTGAACCCCGGTCCCGCAAAAAAGAAAAAAAAAAGTGTCTCCTGAAGATCTGAGTGGTTGAGCCATTAACAGAAACATCTTTCATAAAATGTGCTCCTCTGTGCTTCATCATGGAATGGTGGCTATGTCGCACTCCATGCTGAGTGGCCTCCCTAGCGAGTCTTGCAGGATGCACACTGAAGGATCTCTCACCAGCACTCTTCCCTTCTCACATTACAGAAATTTTTAAAGCTTGATATTGGATTTCAGTGAATTTATAATTGTTCCCATGTGCGCCATAAAACAGTCTACTGGAAGCTACTTTTCAGCTCTCCCTTGCTACCAGCAAAGGAGGAAAAAATGAAAAGTAAGGTTTTTAAACCAGCCTAAAAGTTCAGTGTAGAAACTTGCTATGGGATCAGGCACTGAGAGGGTGAGAACTATCATTTGAGTGTGCAATTTGCAATGGGGCTTAATTAAGGTGTTTAATAGAAATTATTTCTTTCTTTAAAACTACATGAGAAAAATTTGATGAAAGGAAATAGGTCACCTAACATTTTTCACTTTGAAGCATAAATCACAATATGTAAATACTCACTTTCTTCTTTCTTTTTGAGGCAAGGTCTCACTATATAGCTCAGGCTACAGCTTTAACTGGGTCATGAAATCGTCATTCCTCCATGGTGAGCCTGCCTGTGAATTATTAAGCACTCGTTCACATTCTCTATTTTTCACTCATTTATTTCTTGCAATATGCTATGGACTTAATCCTCTTCTGTACTGATGTAAAGCAGCATGTGGACCAATCCTTTTCTAAGCCACCATGCATATATAAAAGAATAGCTACAAAGGAGGGTGTGAACTGCTACAATGTAAAAACAATGCGTGCAGTAGCACGGTGAACCTTGTGACAAGACTGAACAAGTCAATCCAGATAGCTTCATGATCTTGTGGTCATTCACAGGAAAATGAACCCAGACGGAAGCTGCATTGATTGAACTGGTTATACTACATTCTGCTTCAACAGTCACAAACAGGGTATGAAGAATGTCCCAGGGAGAAAGGAACATTCTGATAGCTCTGAAGAATTAGCCGGGGGACACATACGCTATACAAATCTCCACTTCCACCCTACCACTTTCCTGTCATAGCAAGGGATTTTTGTCCATTTCCTTTGGAGAAATTATCATAGTGCATCAAGTTCTGTTTTTCCTCTAGCTTTAGTAGATACCGGTGGGTATGAAAATAAAGTGGATTGCTTTGTTATTGGGCAGGTTTTGTGCTGTTCTAGTTATTAACTTAGAAAGTAACTGAGCAAGTACAATTTGAGATTTGTTCAGAGATTTTCCTTGTTAAAGATTTAGGTACTGGGGCTGGAGAGACAACTCAGTAGAATAAGCGCTTGCTGGTCAAGTGCAAGATCCTGAGTTCAATCCCCGGTCTCACCAAAAAACAAAACAAAATAAAACAAAAAAAAGATTTAGGTATTAAAGTAATCACAGAAATCTATAAGACAACTGAGAATGCTGAAACAAGGAATTTAAATGGCAAACAAGCGAACGTCTTAGGAAAATGAAGTCTCTTTGTGTATGGTCTCAATAATGGGATTTTGCTCACGCTTTCTAGCTCTCTTTCTCTGAAAGAATCATTAAAGTCAATTTTGACCCACTCTTACTTTGATTTGTGTGACTTTTTTTATGATAGATCCAAGTTAAATAAATTCATAATCAACTCACTAAAGATAGTTCAACACCTTTAAGTTTATTTCCAAGGCACCTTTTGGAGGATGCAAAGCTATTTATTCCTTAGTTATCAGAATCCATTGATATGCGTGTTCCCCTATCTGGTCTTTCAAGAGGGATTTGTCATCTATAACTTGTAGATTTTGTTCCAGTTCTAATTCTCCATGATGTTTTAGCTACTGTAATTAATATATACTGGACCCAAATGCATGCCGGTACATCAATAGAAGGAAAAGAAAGATGCAGAAAAGAATCTTGGGAAAAGCCAGACTGAAATTTCAAGGACTAACTTGGTTATGATAATATATTCTTTAGATTGTGATTGGCAAATTAAATCAGTTTCTTGAAAACAAGAGATAAAGTTAAGCTTTACTGAAGGGATTATGTGGTCCTGGGGATGGGGTATGGGAAAGCACTAGGACTAAACATCTGAGGACAAGTCCTGGTCTCAGATGACCTATTTGTGTTAGAGCAGGACATCAGATAAAATAAGAAGCTATGCAGAGCAAAATTCAGCTCCCGGAGGCAAAGGAAGGGGAAAAGATTTCTTGGAGTATCAAGTTCCTAGCCCAGCAGATTGGAACTCAGGGTAAGGTGTGGGCTTCTGCTGAGAGTGATAACTCCAATGAGAAAACCCATGCAAAGGGAAAATCATAGAATACAGCCCAATACCAGTGAGGCAGAGAAAAGACAATTGTTCAGTGGGCACACATGAGGCTTGAAACACTTCAGGCAGCACTCACAACACACACTGTGTGAAAGAAATTCCTACTACTCTCCCCGGTTGAGGCAGATTTTGGCTCGAATTTCCCAGCTTCGGTCAGAGGAGAGCTAGGAAAGGCTGTCCTATATGCTTTGCTTCATTTAATTCCTCTTTTTTTCAGTACTAGTCACAAAAACGTCATACTCAGTGATTGCTGGCTTCACTGAGTATGTGACATATACATACATCTACCAGAGTTGTAAGTAATTCTGTACGGAGTTAAGTGTCATTAGGCTTATATGTTGAGTGATGAGATTTCTATTTATCAGTGCACTTTATAAACCAGGATTGGAAAGCATTTTCTGTAAAGATCTAGATGGTGGATATTTGAACTCTTGCAAGCCAAGTGATATCTACCTTATGTAGTAAACTTAGCATTATAGCATGAAAGTAGCCATATTTAACATATAAACCTGGATCTTGCTCAATAACTTTTTTTTTTGTCTTTTTGAGGCAGGGTCTTGCGATGCAGTTCAGGCTGGCCTTGTGCTCACTTTTGTAGCCCAGGCTGGTCTCGAACTCACATTGATCCTTCTGCCTCAGTCTCTCAAGTGCTGGGATTACAGGCATGCGCTGCCACAAATAACTTGTTTTTTGATAGACCCTGAGATTCATAGAATTCCCATGTGTTCAAAAATACTACTCTTTTGGAGTGTTTTCAATGCATTAAACAAGTAAAAATCATTTTTAGGTCTGGAGAGGTGGTGTAGTGGTAGAAAACTTGCTTAGCATGCATGAAGCCCTGGGTTCAATTCCTAACACTATCAAAAAAATTTTTAGCTATTGAGTTATAAAAATTGAGCAATGGGGCCTGCAAGATAGCACAGTGGACTAAAACTCCTGCTTAGACAAGCTTAGTTAAGCGCAGCGACCACAATGCAATCCTCAGCCCCACATGCAGTGCCAGTCTTGCACCCGGGGTGGGCCGAGCCAATCAGAGTCTGTGCCGTGGTGGCGCATGCTTTGTAATTCCAGCACCGGGGAGACTGAAAACAGGATTGCCATGAGTCTGAGTTGCATAGTGAGACCCTGTAACAACCAAATGCCTTTTAAAAAAGAGCAGCAGACAACAGTTTGCAAGTTCCCTACTAATCCTAAAATAGTGGTGGCTCATTTAGTTGAACGGTGATAAGCCTAATTCTGTCTAGTAGGTCTCCACAGTCACAGCCACAGAATCCTACCAGTGCGATTAGCTATGCTGTAACCTCGGATAAACATCAGGCCAAGATAGGAAGAATATAAAATATTCTCCAATTATCTTTCTTCTATAAAAGTCCATCTGTTTGATAGTCCGGTTCTCTTTCTGCACTTCGTTCTAGTAATATGGCTCAGATGTGGTTATTACTGATAACGTCACTTTGATTACACTCCAGTTCCTACAAATCCTCTCTGCTGTATGTCTGAGTTTCTGCTTACTACTCAGTTGCTGCAGAACAAGAGCTTTCCGTGACTCCCAATAGAAAACGCTCCCAGGGACAGGAGTGCTTCGTGTTGACCGTGAGCCTGCGGCTGGTTTTCTGCGATTTATGCCTTGTTATTCTTGGCCTCGACACTCTACCTACTTGAATCATCCTCCAGTGGATGGTCAAGTTCTAGGTTTTGCTCACCACACCTAATCCAGCAAAGAGTATCTGTTATGGCTGGTGTCAGGATATCCCCCAAACCCCTGGTGCAGTAGGAGGTGAGGTTTTTGAGGTGGCTGCATCCAGTGTGTGATTACTAAATTAGTCCTCTGATTGGTTTAGTGTAGTTCTGGATAGGGTGAAGGGTGCCCCATAATGGGAGTGAGTTTTACCCTAAGGGCAGAAGTAGCCTGGATAGAAGGTAGTGGACAGAAAGAGGACTCTTGCTTGTCCCTTGTTTGCTGCTTTCTCCCTGCCCTACTGTGCCACGGACAGCTCATCTGTGAGGAATCTTTGCCATGTGCCACCCAGCCTTGAAGCCAGCCAGCTATGAACTGATACTGCTATAAACTGTGAACTTAAGAAACATTTCCTCCTCAGTTTGTGGGTGTTGGGTATTTTGGGCAAGCAATGACAAATTAATTAAGACGATATCATAGCAAGAGAAATGCATTACAGGAAATGAAGATGGAAAATAACAAATAAATATCCAAAGACTGAATAGCTTTTGCTTAAGTTTTTACTTTTTACAAGGCTAGCTAGTGAACCCATGGCCACACTCATGGTAGGAAAACATTCTACCACTGAGCTAAGCCTCCAGTCCCACACTAGCTTTTTATTATAACCAGAAAACAAGATGGCACAATTTTTTGTCTCATTCTGTCCTTAAGGAATCACAAGTGTTGGAAGCGATTTTCCCCCCACAACAATGGCTTCCTGACGCTGGGATTACAGGTGCGCCACCACACCCGGACTACATCGCTGGCTGAGTGCCCCCAAGAGCAGGCCGGCACAGGAGGCAGGGCCAGGAATCTTTTTCTTTCTGGTTTCTTTCATACTGTGGATTGGATCCACTCACTCTACTGTGGAGCAGCAGAAACTGAGATGAGCATTTTCTAATTGTGCTATAGTTAACTTGTTAATCAAGAAGAAAACAAACCATTTTCTCTGTGAATATTTTCAAATTGGTTTGATCATTTATTTTATTTTTATTTTTTAAAGGCTGAGTCTCTTTATTTATTTATTTTCTTGTTCCAGAACTTTTGTTTCTTTGTTTATTTATTTTTATGGCCGGCTTAGCCTGCCCTGAGGGCAGGGCTGGCGCAGCATGTGGTGCCGGGGATCGAACCGCGGTCCCTGCAGCCACCCAAGCTTTCATAAGCAGGCACTTTAGACCACTGAGCCATCTTGCTGGGCCCCTGGTTTAATTATTAAAATACGCATTTCCAGTAAATTAGTGGTACTTCAGGATAGAGATAGCATTACATATGGAGTTGTAGTATTAATTATGAAAACAAAGACCTAGAGATACGTAATGTGAAAAATCAAATATCTTGACATAGCTTCATAAATTTACTTCTAAGGAGGACTGATTTACAGTTATCCACAGTGAGTAGCTATTAATAGCAATGCACATATTATTCTCCACAACCAGAGCATAGCTACATACTACCAACAAAGTGCAACAAATTGCTCTCCTCTCCCCCTGTTTTTTGACACAGGATCTTACTGTTCAATTCAGCCTGGCCTTGAACTCACTGTGTATCCCAGGTTGATCTCAAAGTTGCAGTGATCCTCCTGCCTCAGTCTCTCAAGCACTGGGACTATAGGCATGCACCACTATGCCTGGCTCTATTTTGATTGCTTGATTATTGTTATGCAGCTATCTTTGCCTTTGGGAACCATCTTAGGTTTTATGTATGAATACTGTGTCAACAAAATGTACAAGTTCTTCAGTGAATGTATTTGTCATAATAGAAAATTCCATTATTTTATATTTCCACAAATCACACACAATTATTTATAGAATTTTGTTATATTTTATTATCATATGTTGATATTACATGATGAAATCTATTTGGGACAGTCTATACATGCATTTAATGTATCTTAATCAATTTCAATACCTTTACCATTTCTCCTTTCCAGAAATCTATCTCATGATTTTGGGTCTGCTGTCACTTCTTTAATTAATTAATTAATTAATTTAGTTTTCATATAAGAGAAAATACATGATATTTATTTGCTTATTTATTTATTTATTTATTTATTTTTTATGGGACTGGGGTTTGAACTCATGACCTTGCACTTTCCAGACAGGCACTTGTGCCACGGAGCTATCTCCGCAGCCCCTAAAACACATATTTAACTTTCTAAGACTGGTTGATTTTGCTTAACAGGATGGTTTCTTTTTTTCCACCAGTTTTCCTACAAATGGCATGATTTCAAACTCATCTTTGTAGGGAGCCCCTGCTGGTACTTGTCTTGGTCTAAGAAGTCAGTATTTGTAATCCCAAAGATATGTTATTGGAATCCCATTAAGTTAATTCTAACCTACCCCTCCCAGTGCAACCCATGGAGAAAGTAAAGACACTAAAGCATATGTATAATTATTGGGGAGCCAATGGGCCCTAAGTCCAGCCATAAAGATGGCTTTCTGGAACAAAGATGCTGACCCAGAGTCATACCCAGGTTTTATTCAGTGGAGGAGTAGCTTGAGGAGGAATGACGAAGAATTGTGGGAAGTACCTGAGCTAGGTAGGTTGCCTACATTTACCTCTGCCATATGCACAGAAAGTAATTTGCATTCTGTGATTGAGAGAACATCTAATGTTTTGGGAGTCTGGTGCTCAGCCAAAATGGAGACAATCACTCTTCTTTTTTTTAGAATTTTTATTTTTATTTTTATTTCTTTATTTTTTTCTTGTTTCAGAACCTTTGTTTGTTTATTCACTCATTTTTATGGCCGGCTCAGCCCGCCCTGAAGGCAGGGCTGGAGCAGCATGTGGTGCCGGGGATCGAACCGTGGTCCCTGAAGTTGCCCAAGCTTTCCTAAGCAGGCACTTTAGACCACTGAGCCATCCCGCTGGGCCCTTTTTTAAAATTTTTATTTATTTTTTATTTATTTTTTTTCTTGTTTCAGAACTTTTTTGTTTTGTTTTTTTTTTAATTTATTTTTATGGCCAGCTCGGCCTGCCCTGAGGGCAGGGCTGGCAGAGCGTGTGGTGCCAGGTATCGAACCGCAGTCCCTGAAGCCACCCAAGCTTTCCCAAGCAGGTGCTTTAGACCACTGAGCCATCCTGCCGGGCCCTGATCACTCTTCTTTCAAGGAGTACTGCTCAGGTGGTTCTCCACAATCTTTATGACTACTGTTCCAGTGTGACATGCATATTACACTTTCTCCATTCATTTAGCTACTGATGGAAGTCTAGGTTGGTTCCGCAATTTAGCTATTTGTTATGGTTTATGTCTAGTTGTCCTCCCAAAGCCTCATGCAATCATGGGCGTGGCTTCTATAGATTGAGACTTGATTCATGATCCCTGGGATTGTGTTTTAGTACTGATGGGATTGTTGGTCTGAGTCAGGCTGAGATTATGGGTGTGGTCTAGGGCAGATATCCTAAGGCGGAGAGCCTATCCTAAGGCGGAGAGCCAGAATGTAATATAAAGAGCGATAGAGAGACAGACTAAGCTGTAGCTGTTGCTCTCTGCTGCCCTGCTTAGTTGGCTGCCTCTGCCACCATTTTGTTGCTGTTCCGCCGCCATGAACTGGATGCTCTCTGCCCTGTTCCACTCAGCCTTGGGCCAGCTGAATATGGACTGAAACCTCCAGTAACTGTGAGCTAATAAACCTTTCCTTCCTTCATCTTGGTGTCAGGTATTTGTCCCAGCAATGAGTGAAAAGTGACTAAGACACTATTGTAACTGTTCTGTGCTAAATATGTTTACTTGTATCACTACAGTATCCAGTTCTCAATTATGAAAACATACTCAGAAGAGGTATGGCTCAGTTTAATGGTATTTCTATGTTTAGTCTTTTGAGAAATCTTCATACTGATTTCTTAGTGGTTATACTAACTTACATTCCCACATATAAGATATAAATGACCTCTCCCCTCCTTAAATCTTTGCACCATTTGTTGTTTCTCGTTGTTTAGTGACAGTTCTACTAACGGTTAAGATGCAATCTCAATGTAGTTTTAATTTGCCTAAGTGTGCAGATGCTGAACATTTTCATGTAATTTTTGGATATTTAAACTTCTCGTGAAAAGTATCTATTTGATTGATTTGCTCACTTTTTTATTGGATTTATAGTTTTATGGGGCTTGAAGTTCTTTATATAGTGTAAATATTAGTCATCTACCAAAAGAGTAGCTGGCAAAATTTTTCCCGTTTGGGAGGCTGCCTCTTCACTCTGTTCATTGTTTCCTTTGCCGTACAGAAGTGTTTTATTTTGATGTAATCCAATTGGTTGATTTTTAGATTAATTCCCATGCTTTTGGAGTACTATTTAGGAAGATTATACTGCACCTAGGGACTTCAAGTGCTTCCCCTGTGTCATTTCCGAGCAGTTTCAATGCTCCTGGTTTTATGCCTATGTCATTGATCCATTTTGATTTAACTTTATACCAGGGTGAAGACAGGGATCTAATTTCAATTTTTTTTTGTACATAAATCTATAGTTTTCCCAGCACCACTTGTTAATGAGACTGTCTTTTCTACAGCACATTTTTGGCTCAATAATAATAATAATAATAACTATAATAATAGTAGTAGCGGTAGTAGTAGTAGTAGTAGTAGTAGTAGTAGTAAAAACAGGGTTGTAGGTGCTCAACTTTGTTTCTGTGTCTTCCCTGTTATGCCATAGTCAACATTTCTGTTTTTCTGCCAATGCTGTATTTGTTTTGGTTTTTATAGCTTTATAATATACCTTGAAATCTAATACAGCAATATCTTCAACATTGCTCTTGTTGACCAGGATGGCTTTTGCTATTCTGGGTCTTTTCGGATTCCAGATGAAATTCTGCATTGCTTTTCCTATTTCCTTGAAAATTATTGTTGATGTTTTGATGAGGATGGCATTGAATCTATAGATTACTTTTGATAGTATACCATTTCAACAATATTAATGTGTCAATTCCCAAATAAGAACTGTGTATTTTCTAATGTCCTCAATTTCTTTCTCTGGTGTTCTATAATTTTCATTTATAGGCAGCTTTCATGTTCTTACTTAGGTTGATTCTTAAATATTTAATTTTCCAAGCTCTTGCTATTGAAATTATTTTTTAAATTTTTTTTCGTGGTGAATTTATGATTAATGTACAGGAATATGATTGATTATATACTGACTTGCATCCTGCCACTTTGCTAAATTTGTTAATTATACATAAAGAACTTCTGATAAGTTTATTTAGATCTTATATATAAAGAAGCTTCTGCTTCGCTCAAGAAGAAAATCTAATTTCTTCTCTGCTATTTGTATGCTTTTCATTTCTTTCTCTTCTATGATCACTCTAGGTAAAGTTTTGAGTACTACGTTGTAAAATTCTTATTCACGTGGCAAAGCCAATGTACATGAGCCACAAAAGAATCATAAGAAAATCCAGAAGAAACCAAATTCATCTTCTGTCTTTAACATTATCTTCATTGGTTTAAAATCCTACCAGTGGTTATTTGATCACTGCTTAGAGCTTGGAACTATGGAAAAGTTTTATAGGTAAGGTCTACAGTGTTTCTCAAAGAATGTGTGCTGGGACTTTGGTTGCTGGCTAGTGGGTTTGGGGAAAATGACTGAGACACGAGGGCACTAACTTTGTCAGTGGATTAATCCACTGATTCATAATTTCAGAGCATTACTGGGAAGTGCTGGCAACCTAGTTGAGTTGGGCCCTAGCTGAAGGAACAGGCCATGAGGGCATGTCCTCAAGGACAGTATCTTGTCCCCAGCCACTTCCTCCCTTCTTCCTCTCTCTGCCTCTTGTGTACCTGCCAGTGAACTACTTTGCTCCACAAGTTTTGCCTGGCATGACTGTTGTCTTACCCCAGGCCCAGAAGCAATAGGGCAAGTGGCCTCTGATTAAAGCTATTGAAACCTGGAACCAAATTAAACCCTTCTTCCTGAAGGTGTTATTCTCAGGTATTTTATCTCAGTGACAGAAAGCTGGCTAATGTGGAAACAAAAAAACAAGGGAGTGTTTGCTTTTCTCATTTTCAGTTTGAATTGTTAGTCTCACATTCAGGTTTAGGACAATAGGTTTTTACTTCATTTAACTTAGATTAATCTTACCTCTACATGTTGTAAAAATGTTGTTAAGTCAATCATCTCTTTATCCCTTCACTACTTTACCTAACATTTTCCTAGCATGTGAGTTGCAAAGGAAGCTGAGGTAGCAACGTCAACCTTGTCCTTATGTCATTTATACACTTTGACCTGCTGATGGGCTTCACTTGAGCATACACCAAAGTAAAAATGAGCCCAAGTATGGACTTACTCCCTGAATTGCCTTCATGTAACTGGGAAGGAAGTGCTTCTTTTTTTGTTTCCACCTATTTGCAGATCTTATCAGTGGGTCTCCATGTATCACGCAGAGGAAAAGCAGCTGGGAGAGGATTGTCTTCCTCTTCACCCCAGGATTCTGATTTTCTTGGCTATTAGGATCCTGAGTGTGTGGTTGCTCTGACATTGAACAAAATTATTCAATGTAATATTTTTGACCAACAGCATTGTGCTAAGTACTTTTTTAAGCACTGAGTATACAGCACCAAACAATAAAGATAAAAACTTCCCCTGTAGCCAGGCAGGGTGACACTGCCTATAATTTCAGCATTCCGAAAGGCTGAGGTAGAGGATCACAAGTTTGAGCCTACTATGAAAAATTTAGCAACTTAGCAAGACCTTGTCTCAGAATTAAAAGTTTTAAAAACGGTTGGGGTCATGCTTCTATGCGAAGACTCTGGGTTCAGTCCTCAGCATTGAAAAAAAGAAAGAAAGCTGCCCTTCTGCCCCTAGACAGTATGTTGGATGGTAAAAAGTGATATGGAGAAAAAATAGAAACAACAAAGTGTGGTAAGGAGTGTTAGGGACTCCCTTGAACATGGCACTTAGGAAGATATCACTGAGATGGTGAGACTTGTGGAAAGACTGAAGAAGTGAGGGAAGAGGTCCTGTGTTGTCCAAGAGAGAGAACCAGGTGGAATAACAGCAGGCGAGCAAAGCCCAAGGTGGAAATAGACGAAAGACAGTTAGGGAACAGTGAGGTCAGTGTAGTTGCAGGCAGGTGATATCATACACCCTGTGGACACTGGAAGGTACAAACAGGAACTGGCAGGTACTTTTTACCCACCTCACTGTGGCTTGGGGCAGAAGTCCTGATCTGGGGAGGCCGAATGACTTATTTACTCACACACAATTAATATTCTCTCTGAGGGCCAGCCAAATAGCTCAGCGGATTAAGGTTTCTGAAAGCAGGTGTAGGGTCTTGGGGTTTGATTCCCAGGCCTGTTATGCTGGCTCCACACCCCGGGCATGCTGAGACTGCAATTGAGATTGGGCATAGTGGTGCACACCTGCGATCCCAGCTCTTGGGAGGCTGTAAACAGGCAGATCACTATGAGTCCCATCTAGTAGTATGTCTCTGAATGTCCTATAGACCCCCCCCCAAAAAAATATATATCTCCTTTCTGCAGTCTTCCTTGGGCATTTTCTGCAACATCTCAAGCTCATGTTTGCTAGTTATCTTCCGGATGCAGCATGCTGGTGGCCTTGCCTTTCTCAGGTACAAGCCAGGTGCTAACCTCATGAATCTGACATTCTATAATGACAGTGGTATTTTTGTTGTTGTTCTGTTCCATCATCATGTTTTCTTATTAGTTTTAATAAGAAATAACAATGAGACAGTTTCAAAACATGTTAGTAGTACAGCCACAATAACTAATATAATGCATATTGTTGTCCTCGTAGCAGTTATTCAGAGCACAAGATGCAGACATGATAATTTTTCTAATCATTATTGGTACAAAAATTTCTTCTCATTGAACTAAGAGAAAGTAGTTGTATACATAGTCCAATATTCCATAATAGTAATGGGTTATTGGCAGAACTGGCGATGTTGGAAACTTTTTTTTTTTTTTTTTTTTTTGGCAATACCAGGGATTGAACTCAGGACCTTGTACTTGTCAGGCAGGAGCTTATTCTACTGAGCTATCTCCCCAGCCCCTGCCCATGGTATTCTTTACAAATATCTATATCGATATCGATATAAATAGATAGATAGACCAGCTCAGCCGACTCTGAGGGTGGGGCTTGCACAGCATATGGTGCCAGGGATCGAGCCGCGGTCCCTGCAGTTGCCTAAACTTGCCTAAGCAGGCATTTAGACTGCTGAGCCATCTCATTGGCCCCATCTTCATTTTTTTAAAAAAATTATGGCTGTTACAACCAATAAGAACACTAATGAAAGGCAGCCTACATTGAATACCTGCTATGAGCTGCAGGCTTTCCAGTTGTTATATAGTTTAACTGCCTAACCACCATGTAGGCGAACTGTCATTGTCCCCATTTTGCAGATGAGGACACTGAGTGAGAAGGAGCGCTTTGCTTAAGGTTGTGTAGCTAGTAAGTGACAGAGCCTGGCTTTGAACATTCTCCTTTGCTTACACCGGGACTGGTACATCTACCTAGGCATATTGTTTCTTCCCAGAACACGATGGTACGTCACTTCATGAAGTCTTTTGTTTGCAAACATTTTGGTTTGCACACAGAAGAATTTGGCAGCAACATGGTTTGACCATGTAGTTGAAGCTCATCTTGGACTCACTGTGTAGCCCAGGCTGGCCTTGACCTTACAGAGAGCCCCCTGCCTCAACTTCCCAAATGCCAGGATTACAGGTATGCACCACCACACCTGGATTCATATATTTTTTTATTTCAAAATTAATCACTTGTATGGTGTATAGTTTGCAAATATTCTCTACAATTTTATCAATTGTCTTTCAATTTTGTTGGTAGATTTTCCTCTGCTCTGTTGAACCTTTTCAGTTTGGCATAATTCTATTTGTCTACTTTTTCTTTTTTTTTTTTTTTTTTTTTTTTTTTTTTTTTTTTTTTTTTTTTTTTTTTTTTTTT
>PVJA010024510.1:0-31765 GCA_004027025.1 Myocastor coypus | reverse complement strand
GGAAATTTTCATCATCTGAGATTCGTGAGTGATTTCTTCGATATGACCCTGAAAGCAGTAAATGAATATGTAGACAGATCAGACCACACCGGTAGCTAAAGCTTTTGTGTACCAAAACAGAGCCCATGAGAGGAAAGAAAATATTTGTAAATTATATCTCTGACAAGGCTTAATGTACAAATATTTAAAGAATGCTTCAAATCAACAACAGTGAAACCTGAGCAAAAATAGAGACAGGACCAGAACAGACATTTCTCCAACAGAGAACTAGCCAAGAGTTGAATGATTTCTCAAAGTTGTTCAACGGAAATCACCCTTCGATCCAGCGATTCTATCCTTAGGAGCTTAGCTCTAAATTGAAGGCAGGATACCAAACAGATTTTGTACTCCTGCATCCCATAGCATTAGCCTCAACAGCAAGGAGGTAGAAATGCCCAAGTGCTCACAAATGGGAAAAAAAAAAAAAAAAAAAAAAAAAAAAAAAAAAAAAAAAAAAAAAAAAAAAAAAAAAAAAAAAAAAAAAAAAAAAAAAAAAAAAAAGAATACTTAGAAGTGATATATACATACAAGCAAATGTCCTGCAGGCTTCAGAAAAAGAAAACTTCTTAAAATTCTTTTTTTAGGAATTCAACAATGGTTGCTGTATTACATGATATTATCTTTAAATTAGTTGTTTAAGGGCTTGCGGGTTAGCTTAGTTGTTTAAAGTGCCTGCTTGAGCAAAGCCCGTCAGGCGTAAGAGACTGCAGTTCGACCTCCAGCTCCACATGCTGTACCAGGCCTGCCCGTAAGGCAGCCTGAGACAGTTAAATAAATAAATAAATGATAAAGTAATTAAATAAATTAATATCAGATATAAACATGCAAAATACATTAAAAAAAAGGAACAACAGCAAAACCATAAGAAAAAAATATAAAGGAATAAAAGAAAAAAAATTAAGCATTAACTGCTTTTAAAAGACCAGCAGAAATTAACAGTAACAATTATCCAAATTATCCTGCACAGATACATAAATATATCTTTTTCCCCTCTTTTGTCCTTTTTCTCCTCCCAGTGTTTTTCTTTTCATGGAACAGATTCTAACCCTTTCACAGTATTCAGATTTTAATTACTCACTGAGGTTCTCACACTAATGAGACACATGTGAGTTTGATTTATTTTGCTTACCAATACACTCTCTAATTGCATCCATTTATCTACAAAAACCCTTGAATTTATCTTCTTTTATAATTGAGTAATACTGCATTGTGTAAAAACATCATATCTTTTTTGTCCAATCCTTCACTGATGGGCATGTGGGCTGTTCCCAACATTTAGCATGATAAATTGCACTGCTATAAATATGAGTACACATATATCGCTGTGGTATAAGGATTTCAGTTCTTTTGGAAAAATAGCCAGGAGGGGAATAGCTGGCTTGAGTGGGACCTGCAGTCCTAGCTTTTTGCTGACTCTCCACACTGATTTCCATAATGGTTGAACCAGCCCGCACTCCCACCAACAGTGGAGAAGGGCTCCCTTTTCCCCACAGTCCTGCCAGCATTTGTTATTGACTGCCTTCCTGGTGAAAGCCATTCTTTTGGGATAAGGTGGAATCTCTGCATTGCTTTAATTTGCACTTGAATAACCAATGCTGTTGAACATTTTCTCATCTATTTATTTGCCATTCTTATCTCTTTATTTGTGAAGTGCATATTCACCTCAGATGACCATTTTTGGGGTTAGTTCTTAGACTTTTGGAGGCCTGATTTATTTTTAATTCTTTATGTGTTCTTTATCCTTTGTCTAAAGGAGAGTCCACTGTAATTGTTTCTCCATTCATGGATTTTCTTTTTTACTTTGTTGGTGACTTCTTTTGGCATGCAGAAACATTTTTAAAAGATGAGATTCCCAATTGTTGATTCATTGAAGTATTTACCATGCATTTTGATTTTTATCCATGAACTCTCTACCTATCCCTGTCCTTAAGATTTCTACCTACTTTCTCCTCCATTAGATTTAGTATTTCAGCTTGAATATTTAAATCTTTGATCCACTTTGACATGGTGATAGGCATGGGTCTGTTTTTAGCATTCAGCTAGTGGGGAGCCAGTTTTTCCAGCACCATTTATTGAAGGAGTTCTTTTTCTTCCAGTAAACATGTTTGGCCCTTTTGTCAAAGATAAGGTAGTTGAGGGTGCTGCAAGTCTGTTCCATTGACCCTCAGGTCTTTGGTCTGGTTTTTTTTTTTTTTTTTTCTTTTTTATCCCCCAGTAGCATACTGATTCTATCACAGTAGCTTTGTAGCATAATTTTAAGTCAGAGACTGTGATGGCGCCTGCATGCTTGGGGTTTCAGGGCCTGCATGGCATCGATGTGAGCCCTGCAGATCAGGGTCCCTGTGCTTGTCAGGCAGGTGCGCTGTCCCCTGCCCTTGTTCTTGACTTTAAAGTAAAAGCTTTCTCATTTTACAGAAAAAGAAATTAGGACACACAGTGAATCACAAATGTACCAGGAAGACATAACAACAGAAATAAATCAGCCACCAAAGGAAAAATGTCTCATTCCACTCGCATGAGCTAACCAGGATAGTCAGATACCTAGAGGCAGAAAGGAGAAAGCTTGATGAAGGAGCTGCAGGGCAGAGAGACTGGGAGCTGCTGGGAAACAGGATTGGAATTTCAGTCGGAGAGGAAGGAGGAGAGGAGGCCTGTGGGCCCACAGTGTGGCTGCTGGACTCCACAGAACAAGATACTCACGAGTAATTCTGGCACCAGCTTTTGTGTTATGCATATTTATTACAATAAAAAATGAAAAAGTTCTCCCTTGATTTTTTTTTTCTCTCAATTCACGAACTCATCCTGAGGTAAAAAAACAATTATCAGAAAAGAATCATTTGATTGATACAAGAGCAGAGGAGTTGCATGCATGGTGACAGCTTGATCTTATCATGAAGGCAGCCACAATATTTAATAGTAAACGTAGGTGAAGGTAACAAAATTATAAAAAAAAAAAAAAAAAACCCTTTGACTTACGCAGTGATGAACGCTTATAAAAATAATCAATTAAATAATAATGTTGTCTATTACAAATAAGGTTAGTTTGAAGGACATGTAAAAGTTCTGTGTATAAACAGTGAGGGTGAGGTGAGAACATCCCGAGTGTTCCCAAAATTGCATCAAATTCTCAGCAAGTACCAAGCGAGGTGGTGCATGCCTATAGTAACCCCAGGTTTCTCAGAAGGCTGAGATAGAAGGATCACAAGTTTCAGACCAGGCTGGGTAACTAAGTGAGTCTCACTCTCAAAATATAAAATAAAAAGGGCTGATGATGTAGTTCTGGAATGGTGCTCTTGCCTATAGAAGCCCCGGTGTTCAATATATACTTTAACATATAAAAAATCTCAATTACGGGGCCTGGCGGAATGGCTCAGTGGTCTAAAGCCCCTACTTGGGAAAGCTTGGGCGGCTTCAGGGACCGCGGTTCGATCCCCGGCAGCACATGCTGCGCGCGCCAGCCCTGCCCTCGGGGCGGGCTGAGCTGGCCATAAAAATGAGTGAATAAACAAACAAAAGTTCTGAAACAATAAATAAATAAATAAATAAATAAATAAATAAATAAATAAATAAACAAAAAACAAAAAAAAAACAAAAAAACCTCAATTAGTCTATATGAAAATTAGCTAAAAACTTGGAAACAAAGCCAAGAAAGTACAGACTATTCTTTCAGTGTCACATTGTGTCATTTAATAAAACATCTAATGATTATTAAAAAAAAAAATTAAACTAGGGCTTTTAGTTGGATTTTACTTTGTTCTTTACTAATTGATTAGAGCCCAAGACACTTGTGAAATTCATGTTATCTAATAGATTTCTGTGTGACAGATAACTCCCAGAATTAGCTTCAGCTTTGTTTGTTTGTTACAGCCAGTTTCTATCAAACCTATTATCATAATTATTTCTCTACTCAACTGTCTTCTACAAGTAGGAGCTGTTTAGGCTGCTTTTTAAATTATCTTTAATTGCTGCTGTTAGGACACAATTCTTGTATAATCTCCTATTTCTATATTTCTTACCAACAAAAGTACTGACTTGTTTTTCTCTGAGTTACCATTTTGATCTAGAAAGGTAACAATATTTTCTCCCAGAGCAAAGTACAGGTCTGTTCAGAGCCCGGGGAAGATCCCCATCGGTCTCCCTCCAGGCCAGGGGCCAGAATGTTTACTGTGTGTGATAAGGTCTCCTCTTACCTACCCTTAGACTTCTTGAACGCAGATGTCACCTCACTGTCTTCCTATCCTGGCGTGGACGTTTTGTCCTGCACAACTAGCGCCGAATGCTGGGCTTCTGCTGGTACTGCATGCTGCGCCATGAGTCATACATTCTCTTTTTGTCTCTCCCAGAAAAGTCCCAGGTCTTCCATGAGATTCCATAAATCTTTAGCAGGTAACTTTCTAGTTTGAAAGTAGGGCAAAATCTCAGATCCTTCACCATTCTGATAGTTTGCTTCTTTAAAAAGCTGAAGGAACTAGTGGCGGGCCCTTCTGTACCTATGTCGGCTGTGTTTCGTTTCTTTGATAAGTGTATTTCAGCAAGGTGCTGAGTCATCCACTAAGACATCAAGTGGACTTAGTGACTCTCAGAAAGTGACTGACCTGCACTGCTTAAGGCTAGCGGGGTCTGTCCTTGCATTCTAAAGTGCTTGTGACCCTACTCACACCTCAACTCTGCTCCCTCACTTTTTCTAGTTGGGGAGGAATTCCGCTTTTCAGCCCTTTCTTTTTTTCCTCTTCATTTTTGTTTTTCTTTCCCCCCTTTATTTTTACACAGGTTTATTAGTTGGCCTCTGGCATGACCAAGAGGATGGGGATTTGGTCCAAGTCACTTTCTACAACCAAGAGGAGGACTAGTGATCTAATAGGCTGGTCTTGACTTTATAGTCAGCCGTATATACAATGTCTTTCTATGTGGCCACTAAATATTTCTTCTTGATTCTAACATTAAATGATAATTCATTTTCTGATTTATCATAATCTATGTAAATGTGGTAGGATTTGCTCTCTGTCAGCTGACAGCTGAGAATATTGTATGGCTTTTCTGTTTAACCATTCTTGTCCACTCAAAGGAAGACTTAGTTCTTTGATTTTTCGACTGTGGAATTCTTGTGCCATGTGTTTCATTTGTGGCTTAAGACATAAGATTAAGGATATAAGCCCTATTTTTCTATGTTGCAGAATTTTTTCACCACTTGTTGGGTGATGTCAAATATTTTCCTACTTCCACAGAAAATTAATAAAGCAGGTATTTAAGTCTTACCAAAGAAAAGAGCTCTTCTAATTAGTTTATGTAAGTTCATAAGTTATCTCATAAATCTAGACTTTCTAGAAATTAGAGAAAATAAATTTTAATATGTTATATATGTTAGTCTTTTCAAACTCTCTTTCTAGAGAAACTTATTTCAAAAACATTCTTATATAAGAATCTAGATCCACACAATCAAGATGAAACACTGAGCAAATAAAACTGGATTCATAGTTTGTTTAATTAAATAAGAATTTCTCTTCCTTGGCAATATAGACATCTGCCAGACAACAAGAATTAAAGTTATACTCGTAAGACATTTCTTATTACATTTTCATTTGAACTTCTTTATTTTCTTTAATCTTAAAAAATTTATGGAAAGAGAAATAAGTTGCCACATGAAACTAATAGATAAAATCTTCAACATTCAAATCATGAAAAATGAAAATCGCCTTGGTCTAAAATATTATACTAAATATTTTTACATAATAATAAAATTAGTAGGGAGATACGGTATTGATTTTAAACTAAAATTACTCTAACTTGTCAAAAATGCATACTTACGAATATCACCTGATATTTTAAATATAAATAAAAGTCTGTGATAAAGTATAATTTTAAAAGCAGAATTTTGGCAAAAGCTCTAAGTGCTGACTTTTGACTTCTATCTAGGAAGTGTATTCATTATTTTAAACTCACAATGAACTTTTCTTCTGACTCACAATTTTGGCAAGGGAAAATACAGAAAGAAACACAAATAATTTAATATTTCCTCTGTCTTTTTTATTTTTGGAAATTCTTGACTTTTTATCTTCACTAGAGATTTCCAAAGTCTACACATAATTATAGAGCAGTGCTTACGAGCAAAGTAAGCTGTAGATTCCCATAGAGAAGAGGCAAAGAAAGGGGGACAGGAGATGCCAGAGGAAGCCAGTTTAAAATAAGCACCGCAAAAGGCTAATTATGCAAATCATGCCAGAGGAGTTAGATGAAGGAAAACCTGTTTTTGCACATATACAGGGACAGAGAAAAGGCATTACAGATGACTTAAACACTCACTAGGCCCCCTGTTGTTACAAAGTCAGTACTTAATAACTGTCAAAGTTGAAACTATTGTAAGGAAGGAGTAGAAGAAATCTCTTATTTTTAAAGTGATTTCTTAATTGCACAAACAAGTCAGAAAATTTGTTCCTTAGAAAACTTTCTTCCCGTTTATTCTCATTTGTCCCTCTAATGATTGGGCTTCATTATGTGAGAAATTCCCCATGGCAGTCACAGGTATTCAAATAATGTTTGTTGAAAGGAAGCCAGAGAAATATGCAAATATGCGCATGAGTGAAAGGGCATTTTGGCCGGACTGCCAAGGAAGGCCTCACGCCAGCCACAGGCATGGCTGAGAACCGGGCCAACAGGCAGCTCTTGCAGTTTTTTTTTTTTTTTAGCTCTTGCAGTCTTGATGACACATTCTGGCCCAAGCCAAAGAAACGTCACTAATAGTCATCAGAAAGAAAGGCAAGACTGCAGTAGCGCTGTCCCATAAGGATGACAAGTACGATGAGGTATCCTGAACTGTCAGCATTGGGGGACACGGTGGGAGGGACTGAACTAAATCTGATCAGAGAGTCAAAGGATTCCTAATGGAGGAATCTCCACTCCCGGGACACAAAATAAACTTAGTTAAGAGGATTTCAAAAAATATATTGGACCTCAGGGCCAATAGAGGGAAAGACCCCTTAACATAAGCATGAACAAGCATGTGTATCTCTGTATCCCTGCCTGCCTGCCTGTCTCTGTCTCTGTCTCTGTCTCTGTCTCTCTCTCTGTCTCTGTCTCTGTCTCTGTCTCTCTCTCTCTCTCTCTTGCTGTCTCTTGCTCTCACTCTCGCTCTCTTCCCTGAGAGGACTAATTATTGTGCATTGCAAGTATAGGTGAAGGGGAGACAATATTTGAGACTCTCCAAGCACAGGGCCTTACCATGGCAGCTAGGAAGGAAGTCTAGGTCACATCTCCTGATCTCCAGGATTGTCAATTATCATTTCCCTCAAATAGCATCTAAAAACACTTGTTGATTAAGCAACACTAGATTATTTTTTAAGTGTACTATAACCAAGTAGGCCACCCCCGTGCAATTAGTATCTCAGAAGAGAGATTTCCAAGGGTCACGTGAGGTGCAGAACGAGTCCTCTGTAGCAACCTAAATCAAGGAAACACATGGAGTCACCAATAAAATAATGCTGTTCACCTGGGAGTAGCAGAGCATCAACATGGGAAAACAGCATCACAGAGACTGTGGGTATGGTAGTTGAGTTGAGAACTTTTTAAACGCCAAAATAGGGTAGAAAGCATAACCATTTTGAAACAATGCTCCGTGGATGTCCTTTGCATAAGGTTGTAGTGACCTCTGCACGCGCTGAGGCTTCTGGCGGGGTCTACTCCCAGACGACCATGACTGAGGAGCCTTTCTTCCTCACCGCCTCATTTTGTTCACTTTCTTTTGGTTAGGGTGGACACAAGGGGATGCCATTTTGATTCTGACAACTTGCAACTTCTTTCTCACTGGCAAATAACTGATTGTGCCAGGTACATTTTCAAAAGAATTTGGGATTAAGGGACCGAGCAAAGTGTTTGCATGAGCAGTCTGTCACCAGATAAGCGAGTGTGCAAAGGAAGAATCTGTCTTTCTTGCTTATTCAAAGGAACACAGTATTTTCCCCGGACAAAACTGGCTTGCAGAGATCAGCTGTGACACATACAGTTTCCTCCCTAGAGTCTTATCTCCATGAGCTGGAGTTCTCTGTAGCAGAGATCTGTGTCATGTGATACAGGTGAGCCGAGGCCTCAGAACCTTTTCCTTTGGTGACCTCTGCTGTAGGATAAGCAAGGCTACCTGGGCGGGATCACTACCTTGCCTATTTCTCTCATAAAACCATGTATTTTTCAAAGGAAAATGAATTTTTTTTTTCCATCCAAATCTACCCTTTCTTTCAAACAACATTATCCTTTCATTGAGCTGTTAACATTCTTTTTTTTATTTTAAAGACTAAAAATAGCAGAAACAAAGGTAGAAAAAAACAACAAGTAAGAGTTCATATAGTACAGAATCCCCAAACCAGAAAAATTTAACAATGCTTATATTACATGCCTTCACCATCGGATCAGTTTAGATAAATAGATATAGGTATATAAGATTGATCAAACAATTAAACATTAACACTTTCAACAAACATTAATTTTTTTTTAACAATTGACACCCTGCATATTGTCCTCACAACAGTAATACAGAGCACAGGGTGTGAGCATGGCCCACCTTCCAATTGATATTGGTAAGGAAAGAAAAAAAATTCTTCTCTTTGAACTAAGAGGAAGCAGATGCATATATACAGTCCAATGTTTCACAACTGCAGTGGGCCACCAGCGAAACTGGCAATGTTGGAGGCTATTGATCCAAGCCTCCTACATGAGCTGCTAACATTCTTGTGTTTGCTTTTTTGCAGAAGGAGTGCTGGGTGTTAAATTCAAGTTCAGAGGCTTTGTCAGGGTTTGGCTGTCTGAGTCCTGCAGACTTCTTGGACACACAGCCCTTTCATGGAAGGGACCTTTCTCATCTCTCCTTCCTTGACCTGTTCCTGCTCATCAAGCTTCCAGGGCCAGTAACATTTCTTGTGATATTAATATTTGCAGTTATGAGCTGGGCATGGTGGGGCACGCTTGTAATCTCAGCGCTTGGGAGGCTGAGGCAGGAGGATTAGTGCGAGTCTGAGACCAGTCTGGGCTACAAAAGTGAGTTCATGGCCAGCCTGAACTGCATGGCAGCCCCTGTCTCAAAAAGACATGAAATATATATATATATATATTCACAGTTGTTCCACAAGAATCTAAGCTGAGAGAAACTAGATAGCTTACCCTTCAGGTCCTTACTATTGATGATTTTCTATAGATTGTGATTAATACAATTAAAAATGAGATTACAGAATCACTTTGGCTAGTTTGCAATGTGAGCTATTTTGTTATTTTACATACTAGAGCAAAATGATTTGCCAGTGGAAATTCAGTGAAGCAATTTGAATGCATGCCTGAAATACATAATTTACTTTGTGCATGCATTAAAAGCGAGACAAAACCTTTAGTTTGACTCTCTAAATATTAGGAACATTTTCCTCACTCATCCTAAAGGACCTTTCCATTTGAACAGGCAGGCCAGTAAGCAAAGAGAGACAAGGCAATCTAGACACATAAAGAACAGGATCATATTGTGCACAGTGTTTTAAAAAGATCTTTCAAGAGTACAAAAATCAGGAGCAAGGGAAATAGCCCTGTAGCACAAGTGCCTGCCTGGCAAGTGCAAGGTCATGAGTTTGAACCCCGGTCCTGCAAAAAAAAAAAAAAAAAAAAAAAAAAAGAGTACAAAAACCAGACCAACATATGAGAATGCCTGTATAATCTCAGAATGCTTCTATTTCAACCTGAAATGGCTCCAACCTATGCTTCTCCATGGCCAAGTAGTGCCTCTTCCTATAACTAAAGCACATCTTTATCCTTTCATCCATGGGTGGACTTTAGGTATGACAAATCATGCTGCTATAAGTGTAGGTATGCATATACACCTACTTTTAATTCTTTGGGGTAGATAGTAGGAAGGGGAGTAGCTAGGACAATTAGAAGCTGTAGGGTTAGTGTTTTGCAGACTCTCCACACTGATTTCACAATGGTTACACCAATTTATACTCCCACTAATAGCACCAAAAGGTTCCTTTTTCCCCTACAGCCCCACTAGCATTTCTTATTGGTTGATTTCTAGGTAATATCCATTCCTTCTGGAGTGAGATGGAATCTCAGTGTTTTAATTTGCATATCTCTAATGATCGGTGATGTTAAACATTCTTTCATTTATTTATTTGCTGTTTGTAATTTCATCTGAGACATGTCTATTTATTTCAAGTGGCCATTGTGGATTGGGTCTTGAAATTTGGGGTATAGTCTCTAGTCTAGACATTTGTCCTTTGAGAAATAGCTAGCAATTTTTTTAACCACTCTATAGGTTGCATTTCCATTCTGTTGTTGGTTTCTTTTGCTGTGCAAAAGCTTTTAATAAGATGACATCCCAATTGTTGCTTCTTTATATTTCCTATCCAGCTGGGGATTGTTCATAAAGTCTTTGCCTACACCATGTCTTCAAGAGTGTTACTTTTTCTCACAGATTTAGATTTCTGGCTTAATATTTGGACCTTTGATCAACTACAATTTTCGTTTAGTGCTTGGTTAGGTATAGTCTTAATCTTCAGCACATGGAAAGCCAGTTTCTCCAGAACTATTTATTAAAGAGGTGATTTTTCTTCCAGTAGAGGTGGAAGGCATGTTTAAATATCATATTGCTTCACTGGTATGGAAAAAGACCAAAGTGTGTGATAGCTATTGAGAAACAAGAAGAAAATATGCAGCTGGAAGGGGAATAAAGGAGGGAGGAGAAAAAGAAAGAAGTGAAAAAACAGAGAGTAGAAGAGAATGACGGCAAGTGAAGCTTTTGTACATAAGTAGGGGAAGTGGGATTGCACGCAGGGGAGAGGACTGGAGAAAAAAGAAGAATGAAGATATATGAGATGCAGCTATAAATTCCTTATAATGAATATGATATGTATATCTAAAATGTAGCAATAAAATTAATTAAAAATAGCCGGGCGTGGTGGTGCATGCCTGTAATCCCAGCATTCGGGAGGCTGAGGCAGGAGGATCGGTGTGAGTTCGAGACCAGCCTGAGCTATAAAAAGTGAGCTCAAGGCCAGCCTGAACTGCACAGCGAGACCTTGTCTCAAAAAAAAAAAAATAATAATAATAATAAAAAATAACTGAATGTTGGTTTGTGTGCTGTAACGTTGCAAAGCCTCTCTTCATATGCTGGGCATCCAGATCAAATCCCTTTAACTGAAATAAAAGCATGCCCGCCATGGCATCTACACCAACTTGGGTATCCTGTCAGTTTTATTCAGCTTCCAGCTCAAAACTCTTCTCTCTGATCATTTTGATAGAAAAGTATTGCATCGAGCTTTAGGGACATGAATACACATGCTCTCTCCCTGCTACACACGCCAGCCAAAGTAGTATATTAAGAAGTAAATATGTTTTATGAAGTTAAGGATATTAAAATGCATGGTGTCCCACTGGGAATAACCCTAGAAGTCAGCCTGAAGAAGGAAGGAAATTACGACAATATGAAATAAGTCAGTCACGATGAGGCTGATTTCACTTCTATGAAGTGTGTGTGGTAATTGCATTCATAGGAACAGAAGACAGAATAGTGGTTGTCAAGGTCTGGGAGCAGGGGACAGTGGGAAGTTGACATTTCATGGAAGAGAGTTTCAGTTCGAAACACACAGAAGTCCAGAGACTGCTCACACGAAGATAGGAGTGCGTTGAACCTAACTGAACCCTATACTTTCAAAATGGGAAAGATGGTAAGCATAATGTTGCAGATTCTTTTTTTTTCTTTTTATACCACAATATAAAAGCAGAGTGGGCATTATATTTCTATCTTTAATGATTATGGATTTTCTTTTGCCCAGGAAGAATTAGGAGTATGTAAAAAAAAATAAATTCTGTAGTTCTGTAATGTTAATACTTTGCATGAAGGAATATTGACTGTCTGCCACTGTATTTTCTTATAATATTTATTTTTCTTATTAGCCTTTTAATTCTATTTTCCACAGTATACTAGTATAATTGGTGAGGCTTGTGATATTAAATTAAATCCTTACTTAAACTATGCACATTTTTTTTTGTGTGTGTATGTGGTACTGGGGTTCAAACTCGAGACCTTGGGTTTCCCAGGCAAGTGCTTATGCCACTGAGCTATATCCCCGACCCACTTGTGTATATTCTTGTAAAACTTTAAGATAGCTATGTTTTATTTATGAGATAAATAAAAATTAAATGTCCAAAAGACTGTTTAAATTAGACAATCACATTACCAAAAGGCAAAACTGATCCTTATTCTAACATAAAATGTCAAATACAAAAAGGAATGTAATAAGTCTAGTTGTTTAAGGAAATTTAATAAGTGCTCTGAAATCCTCTTTAAAGGAAATTGTAAACAAAACATTACTAAACTTTTAAAAACAATTAAAAACTATACATCGCTTTATTTTTTTATTCAGCACTTTAAAAAAATTAAGAAAGAATTAAGTAAATAGCATTTAGTTAAAAATAAAATTATACTTTGCAACTATTGCTTCTACAGTTTGAAACTGTCTTCAGTGACTCCCAAACCTCACTGTGACACTGACGAGAGTCCTGAGGCAGCCAAGAGGCTCCCCTGAGAGCCCCAGCTGGGCTGCTCTGGTCCCACTCCCCATCAGCCTCCAGCCTTGGCCTCCAGCACACACGGTCATAGTCACTGACAGCTTAAGACTGTGTCCTTGGGATGACCCTGTCCTTGCTTATGGAGCCTGCCTGAGAAAAGTGAGGGCTGCCAAAAGGGTTTACTGAGTGAAAATAAGAAGGACCCCAGCCAGCGCCTGCGGAGAGGAGCATTTTGTCCCCAGTTCTATGGGAAGACATGAGCCAGAGTCCAAAACCCAGTGAGTGTTAAGCCCAGATAGGTTATATGCAGAATAATATTTCTTTCCATAATTTTCTGCTTCCCCAAGCTCCCCAGCTCTCTGGTATACTCCTGTCCCCTCCTCAGACTTGTCAGAGGCCATGACCTCCATGTAATAGACACTGAGGTCAGGCCACACTGCATACTTCCCTACTACCATCCTATATTGCTGATTAAAACCTGCCTTTAACCTTTAAAACTGTTATCTAGCTGTGCTTATCTTTGACAGAGGCAAAGAGAATGAGAGTTGGGAGGTAACAACATTTGCTAACAAATGGCTGTGAACTACCCCTGACAGATGGGAGGGAGTCAGCCCTCTGCAGAACAGAAACAGAGGGAAAGCCTGACTACAGAGAACTCTAGCTAAAAATGGAGATACAGAGTATTTAAATTATACTGAGTCCCTTTCCTGTGCTTTTTAACCTCCAAGTCTTTCCTCACCTCTCTGTTCTTAACTCGGGCACACCAGCAGGCAATTTGTGGGTTCTGGGTAGGTCTGAAATTGTGGGACCTGGACGACAAGAAGCCCTGCTAACAAGCAGCTTAATTCTCTCTCCTTCTGGGAAGTAGAGTCACTTGTAATTTTCATCAGGTACAGAAACAGTTTGAAACTGACTCTGTTCCCAGCTCTTAAAGATTTTCCCACAATCAAAAATAGATTTTCTTTTCTTTTTAAGTAATCTGCAAAGCGCCCTGCTCGGCAACGTGCACATGTAATAATTTTGGGGGAAGATAACAAGGATGACCTGGTGCGATACCAGTTTAATGAGCCCATTTCTCTCCGAATAAGCCCAGGGCTTCGGTGGATGTGTGGTACTTTTTAAAGTGAGTCAGAATCAGTTATTGATCGCCCTCTGTGCACAGGTTGCTGTGGTAGTATTATTGACAACTTAAAAGAAGAACAGAAGGGAAGGACTTGAACTTCAAAGAGTTTCTAACAGCCTCGTTAGAATATGGAACACTTCTGGGTAGGCAAGACCCAGGTAACATACTGCACCCAGCCACCGGCTTCAGGGCACCAGGTCATTTGGCAAGAAAGAAGAAGGGAAATGAGCACTAGGAGTCGGCTATAAAAAGGAAATTGCCTCCAAAGCAATCTGACCAGTGGTCAAATGGAACATATTACAGAGGGCCCTTCCAGGTCCTTAAATTGACCCAGGAAGTTTTTCACTGTAATCTCACGGATATGTTTTTGGAATCCCAATCAAGTGAATTCCAATCTACCACCCCCAGAGCAATCCACAACAAGAATAAACACAGTAAGGTATATTTGAAGTTATGGGGAGCCCAGGGGTCCTAAGTCCAGTCATGGTGATGGACATCTGGAATAAAGGCCTTGACCCAGGACTGAATCCACATTGTATTCACTTGTGAAGAAGGAAGTAGCTTGGGATGAATGGCTGCAAGAGGGGCCACAAGTACCTGAGCACCATGCGCTGGGCTAGGTAGGAGGCTTGCATTCACCTCTGTCATATGCAGAGAGAAGGCTAAGCAGAGAGTAATTTGCATCAGGCAGTTAGCATCTAATGTGGTGAGGCTGGGGCCTCTGGCTCTGCTATGTAATCTCTCAAGCCCCAGGAAGTCTTATCCCATATCTTGATGAGCATTGGCTCTCGATCCTATCTTGACCTGGCTCACATTAGGACATAGCAGGTGGGGAGTCTAGGGAAACACTCCTGTCATCTTCAAAGACTACCACAAGCACCTCCGCTAGACTGACATGCATTGCTAAATGCCAACTGAAGGGATACGGAAAAGTGTTAGCCAGCTCTGTACTTAGCAGTATATGGAATTAGGGTCACACTCAGCCAAAATGGAGCCAATTGTTCCTCTTTGAAGGTGGTCAGGCGGTCCTCCCTACATATGCCATGTGGAGACTAGAGACATTTATCCGAAACTGTTCCTGTTACCAGTCTCTAGACTATCTGTTCAATGGGGAATTGTGATTTTTTTTTTTAAATTTTTGAATTAAATGTTGACTGTAATTGAAAAGCTAATAAACTATCTAGTTACATTTCTCCACCAAATCACAAACTTGGCAATTACTGAGCCTCTAGGCAACATATTCAAAGCTGAAATGATTAAAAATTTGAAAACAAATCAAACAAGTGCTCACATCCAACTAGGGGAGTCCTACTCCATGCAGGCTAATCTACACCAGTAATGCTGCTGGACTCTAGGGGGCTGGAAGGATTCCAAACAGCCTCCTTGGAACAGGTACTTCAAGTCGCCTTTTTCCAGTTTCCAGCTTCTGAATAAAGATAGTATTTTGTTACTTCTATTGCAGAAAACCTTTGCAAGTTGTTTTACTTACAACGCCAACTTTAAAACACTCACTAAAGTTAACTTGACAGTAACCTGTGCAGAAATCTCTTTACAAAAAGAGGGAAAACTCAAAATGTCACCTTTCTACAGAGAACCCGCACGCAGTTCAGTTTTATTCAGGGTAGAGAAAACCAGCAACTTTTGCTGAGGCCAGAAGAAATTCAGCCACTGGTCTGGAATCTGTAACTCAAAGGACACATGCAATGAGGACAGTATTGTGAGAATACAATTGTTTTGCTGCTGCATTTGTGTATTGTTTGTATAATATTAGCAATTATAAACAGAACAGTGCAACTAATATTTGGAACAATCCTTATAGTGTCACGGTGTTAGACACAGCGCTTTATTTCTCTTCACACCACTGGTTCTCCTTGCGTATGTGGGCTTCCTCCTCTTTAGTAAAGTTATTTTTGATATTAAAAGTCTTGCGAATCTCCTCAGGAGTTTTCCCTTTGATCACACTGGCAATAGTCCTGCATGTAACATCAAGCAAACCTTTGATGTCTAGCTAGTTTGCTGCCAGAAGAAGTTCAAAAAGGGTTCCTTGGTCAACTTTCAGGCATTCTGGGTCCCAAACAGGAACACCATTTATTCACTCTCCGTTGTTCTCATCATCCTCAGGAGGAGCAGGGTTTTCCTTGTGGTGGGTGCATTGCTGAATGACCTATTTTAATATTGCTGCATTAACATTTGGTAGAGAACTGGGCCACCATCTCCTTCCTCATCCGTTCCCACATCTTCCAACATGGTCTCGATTGTCACAGACTGCGTGGCAATTTCAACATTGACTTCAAATATCTCTCCATCAGAACTCTGCAACTTAATTGAAGGCACGGTTTTTGGTCTCTAAAAGACTGCGGGCCAGAGGCAGATGAGAGCAGGAAGATGTTCCCACTGGTTGGAAAAAGGCGGTGGTGGACGAAGCCACTTTAGTGAAGAATTTTTAGACTGAGGGAAAAGTCACTGCCCTCTTTAAGGAACTGAAGGTAGAGACGTACATGCCCAGATACAAAGAGAGCACAGCTGTGAATGGCACCTGTGGCAGCAGCCAACTCCAAACAACACAGAGAGATAGCCGTGACTCCCAGAATCCCCTGATTTCTGCCCAGCTTCCAGCTCAGGACAAGCACAAAAACCCACACACACATTCCCCACCCAATCCCATAGGATAGGGTACTACTAGGAAGCCACCCTCCAGCTTTCCCTTGCAAACACCCTCTCATCAGAACACCCCCAAAAGTTTCCCGTTTGGTGGGGTTTTCCCCATTATGAAGCTTCCCTGACTGCCTTGGAATCTCAGTAAAATGTAAATTATGTTGGCTGACTCCCTCACCACGCTAAGGTCCGGATAAATAACATTTCTAAAATTCTCACTTCCGTGGTCATTCATTTCCAGAGTTACCAGAGGCCTCATTTAGAGGCATCCTACGCTACCTCTTGCTTGGGAACTTGGCCTTCAACCAGATGCAGAGCTGCAGGTTCCCATCATGCCTTGCTGCCCCTGTCCTGGGAGCAGATAGGGATGAGGAAAGTCCGTGGCGGTCTGAACTCTGCTCCCTTAGTTATTCCCAGTCTGACAGGCAGATTGTGTTATTGGTTCTTGCTCAGAAATATGCACATTTGATCATTTAGGGGGAAGATAAGAATAATGTTTCCTCCTAAGTGGGATCAGTTTATTCTCTTTTACTGCGTTTTGTGTTTCTGCTTAGTATCGTGTTGTCTAAAGGTTTTGCTTGCCACCAGAAGGGGGGGTGACAGCTCGGACATAGGCACAAACCCTGAACCCGTGATGTCATCTGACTGCACAGATGTGAATTTGCTGTTGTTCAGGGGCTGCCACCTGTGTGGACAAATCACGTGGTCACCAGGTCAGTTTCCCCATTGTGGCTTTTTGACTTGATTCAGAGATAATATTTCCTTTCTTTTTGAAAAAAAAATTATTATTATTTTCTTAATGATTGGACACATCAAGCTACACAGTTTGGGCTCACAGTGATCCTCCTGTTTCAGCCTCCCCAGTGCTGGGATTGTAGGCATGCACCACCATGCCTGGTTCCAAGGCCCACGCAGCACACAGTACTGGCGATCGAACTCAGAGCCTTGTACTTGCCAGGTGGGCACTTTTGCCACCGAGCTATCTCCAGAGACCCACTTTTTATTTTTAAAGAGCATAAAAATACTTTTAAAAAATGACAACAAGAATAACAACAAAACTCATTGGAAAAAATACAGAGTTTCACTAAACAAAATAATAGGAATTCAACAATGGTCGTTATATTGCATACTGTTATCTTCAAATTAGTTGTTTAGATTATCAGCTATCAGCTTGCAAAAGTAGCTAAAAAAAACTATAAGACATTAAAAAGTAGAAGAAAAAACTTTCAGCATTCAGTGTTTTTTTCAGTAGACCAGCAGAAATCAGCAGTACAATTATCCATGCCATCCTGTATGCATACATAAATACATTTTCCCTTTTCCTTCTTTCTTTCTTTTGTCCTTTTCATCATCCCAGTTGAGGTACAATAGATACTGTGAAAAACAGAAAGAACATTTTCTGATCTCATCTCTCTAGATGGAGCTTTACGGAGGTACAGTGCTTAAATAGCACTCAGTGGTCCAGGCCAACGGCCCAAACCGTGAGACACACAAGGATTGCATTTCTACCGACCAACTCTGAGGGGCTCGTTTATATCTCAGTTCTTCCCTCAGAAACCTTTTTCTGTATGTACTTTTGTTCTAAGCTTGATTACAGTGCCAATCTCACTAAATGGAGTAAAATTACTATGAATCTGAATTTCATCTGATAGGAACAAGTTTATTCATTTGGGACACACCAAGAATGAAAAGAATAATATTTCTTTAGTTAAATGGGTGATACCTTTTTTTTATTGGTATGCAGAGTCCTCTCACTGAAATGCTGAATAAAAAATTGATCTGCTGAGAGATTCTTTGAACAAAGACAGTGAACAATTAAGCACACTTAAGTCAAAAAGAAGCTAGACATATTTTCCTAGGAGATCCTTCCCACCCTTGTGCTCTGTTTGCCTTCTTGTATTCAGTTCTTTCCTTTCCTCTTTAGCTGTGATCTCTCTTTTGTATCTGCATGCACTCCCTCCTCTCCCTTCCTTAGTAGATCCCTTTATCCTTTTACCAACAGCTCCGCAAGGACCTCGACACACATATTTTTGTCAAGATCCATCCCTCCTGTAGGTCAGGTAGGCAGGCAACTGCAGAATTAAACATTGCCTGTAGTAAGGTGGATTAAGAGCCAGAATTCAGTCAGGCCTTCTCTAACCCCAGGCAAGGTCAGCAGCTCTTCACAGATGAATTTAGATTTATTTGGGGTATGCGTGGCCTGGGTTACCTGACATGTACCCATGTTGCCCAGAACCTCAGATACCAACTTCTGATGGCAGAATTTTCTTGGACTAACTCACAAGTATCTGTGAGATCCCTCTTCATACGAGAAATGCAAAGCCCCCGAAAAAAACACGAAAAAAAGTCAAAGCCTTCTACAAACCACACAGAGAATGCTTCTAATGAAAACTCAGTAGACCACAATTGCATGATACAAAGAAAAGATAAAATTGTAGGAAACTTTGAGGACAAATCAGACTGAGACCGGGTGTGGTGACGCGGACCTATAATCCCAGCGCTTGTGAGGCTAAGGACAGGAGGCTCACTATGAATCTGGTCTGTGTAATGAGACCCTGTAGACCAGTGGTTCTCAACCTTTCTATGCCATGACCCTGCAATACAGTTCCTCATGTTGCAGTGACCCCAAACCAAAAACTAATTTTGGTGGCTACTTCAAAACTGCAATTTTGCTACAGTTATGATTCGGAATGTAAGTACCTGATATGCATTATGTATTCTCATTTCTGCAAATCAAACATAATTTAAACATAGTGATTAATCACAAAAACAATATTTAATTATATGTTGAGAAATATTTATTACTAATTCCAATAAATAACAGTTCACCATGGCATAGCATAGGTTTAAATATGTATTTTTTGATGGCTTTAGGTGACCCCTGTGTTTTGGTCGTTCAACCCCTGTGGGTCACGACCCACAGGTTGAAAACTGCTGCTGTAGATCCTTACCCTTCACTCCCGCAAAAACAACAACAAAAACAACAAATGCTGAAATTTTTCTTAAGAGTATTTTTTTAAGCTCCTTTTTTCCTCCTTTCCACCTATTTTTTAGTTCTTTTGTCGTACCTCATTTCCTTACTGAGACTTCAGGCCCTTAGTTTTAAGGGGTAGCAAAAGACTGACAGTCTCACCTCCTGGGCCTGCTTTAGGAGAAGGAGGGGCACTGACCCTGCCCATCTGGTGACTCAAAGTGCCCTCTTGACTAATCTAAAAGAGACCCAGGAACATTGGTGCTTCTCTTTTGAAGAATGTTCATCTTTCAACAGCTTGAAAAAGACTGTAGGAGACATTTTCCCCCATCAACAGTGGCTAATGTTACCTAAAAGAACTTTAACTCACAGAACCGTAGCCAAATATAAAGTTAAACTTTCTAAAAACCAGCTTCTTTTAGAGAACCAGGATGCTAGGGGGTTAATAAAATTTATGGTACAGCTTGACTTTGTTTGATTTGTGGGCATACATGTTGTGGGCAACATGGTTGTTGAGTTGTCAAGAATATACGCACAACATTGTTTTGGTATTGAAACAGGTTTTACCTTGTGTGGCTGTTGAGCCAGTAGCAAATATGTTGGTGTCTCTTAATACAATAGCCTAATTGCAGCCCTGGGTAGGAAGCTATTCCATGTTTTGAGTGGCACTGGTATATTTGTCCTAAGTACGAATTTCTGCCCTTAACAAAGAAGTATGAGTTGGCTGTGTTTTGATTTTAGACCTCAGATAAAAACTTTTAAGGCTGTGCTGTTGTACTTGTATAAATGAGTTATACATCAGTGTATATCACGTAAATATGTCAATATGTCAGTCCCCTCAGAAATTGCTTTTCAGGCCACATACAGAACCACTCAGCTGCTCTCTGTGTCTTCTGTCAGGCTGGGTCATGGTCTTTTCTAGAATGCATGGCTTCGCTTGGAAATATGGAGATACTTCTTTCTCTAGGGACCCTCCATTTAGAACTGTGTGTAGTGGTTAACTCTTCTTTTCGGGGTCCAACAGTGTCTCTGTTTGAGTGGTTTCGTGGACTTGTAGGACCTTTCTGGAAGCCACCTTGCATTCTCGTTGACCTAGGATAGCAACAGCCAGAAGATGAGCTGTCCTGTTACCGTTTTCTGGCTTTGCTCTCTGAGCCTTCATTTGAACAATCAGGTCAGAGGCCCCAGAACTGAACATAGATTAACTATCCAGATACTATGTATCCAGATAGATTAACTATCTCATCTGGATATCAAGTGTCTGAAAATAACAAAGAATGGCCAGAGAGGTGCTATTTTTTTAATCAGTTATATTTGTCTCAGAACTCAAATATTTGTAGAATGTTAATAGATAACAGTTATAAATGCCTACAAGGAAAATATGAAATCAAGAGCAAATATATATTACCTTAGTTTAACAATCATTTTGACATTTTTATAGCAGAGCCATTAGTTATTTTTTACTTAAAATTTTATTTTAAATTTATGTTTTAGTAGATGAAATTCTTTTAATTTGTTATCTTATTTAATTATCTAAATTAACTTTCACTTAAATTTGTTACCTTCTTTTTTAACAAAGTATCTTTGTAAATTATTTTTATTTTAAAGAAATAAAAAAAATTTGGAAACAGTGTAGAATTTCAAAACAAGATAATAGGAAACTAACAGTGGTTGTTATATTGCATACTATTATTTTCAAAGTAGTTGTTCAGATTGCCAGATTACCAGAGTCCATCTCACCCTAGATGGAATGGCCGTCATCAAGAAATCAACCAATAAAAAGTGCTGGCAAGGCCGTGGGAGGAAAGAACACTCCTCCAATGTTGGCTAAAGTATAGACTGATACAAATATTATGGAAATCAGTGTGGAGATTCCTCAACAAACTGGTATTAGATGTCCCACGGAACCCAGATATAAACCTTCTGGGTATTCTTCCAGTAGTATAAACATCATGCCACAGTGTGTACCCATGTTTATAGAAGCATAATTTGTCAGAGTTAAATCTTGGAAACAACTCAAAGGCCCATTAACTGAGAAATGGATAAAATTTTATAGTATTTTTATATAATGGAGTATTACTCAGCTATAAAAGATAAACTTGAGGCTTTCATGAGTAAATGGATGTAACTAGAGGTCCCACTCATAAGTGAAATAAGTCAGACCGACCCCCTATGTGTTGACATTGTATTGTACCCCTAGTGTAAGACAGGAAGGAATAATACCATGGATATTGTGAAAGGGAAGCAAACGGCTCTTTTTAAATACTTAAGTACTATTTTCCAGTCTTCCACATTTAGAGTGACACTGTCTGGGCTACATTGGACTTAGGAACATTTAAATGCCACACAGTTATATAAGTCACAGAGATATAAACCAGAGAAAGTGGTCAGAAACAACTCAGTCTGGAGGCCATCAGGCTTTCTTAAATTCTGCATCTGAGAAGACATGTACACTTGGGAAACACCAATTTCTTTTAATATATCATGAAGTTAGAAATAATGATCAGCTAAATAGAAATATTTATGTATATGTATATACATATGTATATATACATATACATATTATATCTATCATTTTGATATATCATTTGATATAGTGTATGTTGTATGAAAGAATGTTTATTAGTTACAGGTATTAGCTATGTAGTTTTAACTCTACAATCTTAACTTTAAAGCTTAGAGTCAGGGGCCTGGTGGGATGGCTCAGTGGTCTAAAGCGCCTGCTTGGGAAGCTTGGGCAGTTTCAGGGACTGCGGTTCGATCCCCGGCACCACATGCTGTGCCAGCCCTGCCCTCATGGCAGGCTGAGCTGGCCATAAAAATAAATAAATAAACAAACAAAAGTTCTGAAACAAGAATAAAAATAATAAATAAAATTAAAAAAAAATAAAGCTTAGACTCAACAATATATCTTGTTTTACTAATTTGAAGACAACCCCTATGCAATACAATGAATACTGAGTATGAATCTGTTCTATTTTATTTAGTGAAATTCTGTACGGTCTCCAGGTGTTTTTTTTTTTTTTTTGTTATTATTTTGTACACTCTTTAAAAACTAAAAAGAGGACTGGGGAGATAGCTCAGTGGAATAAACACTTGCCTGGCAAGTGCAGGGTCCTAAATTCAATCCCCAATAATGCAATAAAAATAAAAAAAATATAAAAAAAAAGAATTAAATCTATGTATACCTTGTCTTTAGATGTATCCGTAGTACCAGATATATATAGGCTGAGTCATAAAATAATGATATTTATTTAATAATAAACTGATCATTAAAAACATTTTATAAACTAAGAGTTAAATAATGATTAGCTTTTAAAACTTAGCTTTTAGAAAAGGGTGGGCCAAATAGCTCAGTGGATTAAAGTGCCTGCTTAGATAGACACAGGGGCCAGGCGTTCAACCCTGGGCCTGCCATGCAGGCCCCACTGCTGTGGTGCTGAGAGGGTGACTGAGACTGGGTGTGGTGGCACACACCTGTAATCCCGGCACTTGGGAGGCTGCAAACAGGCAGATCACTGGGAGTCTGATCTCTGTAGTGAGACCTTGTAGACTCTACTAAATACATTAAAAAGAATCCTTTAGCTTTTAGTAACAACAACAACAAAAAAAAAAAACCTATCAATGGGAAACAAAGAAACTGTCTCAGCAAAATATAGAAGCTTTGTGTTTTGAATCTAGTTTTATAGGTTTAAACAAGAGCACTTTACTACTATCTTAAGTAAAGCCTTCCTGTTTTATTTTTTCATTTTATCAAAAAAAGTAAAGCAATATTTCATACCAAAATAATAGAATACCAATAGTTACTACACTGAGCGTTGTTATCTTTAGGGCCGTTACTCAGAATACAAGATATGAACATAAAAATATGTTAGCATGAACATTTCTTTTTAATGAACTAAGACAAACTATTAGTATACCTGTATTGTATTTTGGATATTTTCCTTCTCCATTCCCTCCTTTCCCCTTTCTCCCTTCCTCATTCTTTTTCCACTTTAAACAAGATTTTCCCATTTCACAAATCTACTGGAGGAAAATCAACCTGTTAGAATCTTCTGTCTTGAATTAGTCCCACATTCATACAGAATAAAAGTGGCGTGTTGGGGATAGACATTGACTGGATCATCTTCATGAGAGATTCACTACATGCGATTCAAATCCGTCTTGTGTAGTGCTGGAAAGAGAGAAACAAAAAGGAGAGGAAAGACAAGATTCTAGGTAGGTCAGCCCAGGTCAGGCTGCCAGAGTCTTCTACTGAACATGGGGTCCTTTTGCGGTAGGAGGACCCAAACAGGGTGCTCAACTGTTCAGCAAACCAAACCAAAACCAACCAAACCAGGGATAGTGCAGCTCCTGCTGCTGTCTTTAGACCCGTGTCGGGCTGTGTGAGCCGCCCGCCTCAAAATGAGGTCCCACCACAGACATGCCTCACAGCAGAACTGGGCTGCCTGTGTGGCCCACCCCATTTCCCAGGATCAGAACTGCTAGAGGAAGCAGCTCTGCTCTGTTTTTTTGTCATGTCTAGAATAAGTATCCTTTCCTCCGGAACATGGTTGTCATCGACATGCCAGCGATGTAGGAAAAGAAGTTGCACTCCACAGCTGAACTTTACTCAGGAATTTACACTAAGGATGTTTACATGTAGGAACCGGTGACAAAGAGGCACACAAGGGGCTGAGGAGATCTAGGCGATCTAAGGGCCTGCTTGGCAGGTGCAAGGACCCGGGTTGCATCCCCCGTCTCACATGCGGAGCCAACCCCGCCACCAGGTGCACTGAGCAGGCCACCGAGACTGGGTGTAATGGCACATGCCTGTAATCCCAGCACTGGGGAGGCTGAAAACAGGAAGATCTCTACGAGTTCTGAGCTGTGTACCAAAACTCGGTACCAAACAAATAAATAAATAAATAAATAAATAAATAAATAAATAAATAAATAAATAAGAAATTAAAAAAAATTCAATTTCTTTTTGAGATAAGCTTACAGGACATTTATCATTACAAAGTGAAGAAGTGTGTTCTTACTTATTTTAGCTTTTTTTTTTTTCACATTTTATTCAATGAGCACTTTTGGTAAATTCATTTGAAAATTTTTCAGTGTTCTATCTTCTTAGTTTCAGATCAATTTTTATAATTATTTTATAAGAAAATGAGAACTTCAGGGATAGATACAGATAGATATAAAATATCATACACACATATAACAGCATTGGTGGTTATTCTATCCAAAATTTTATTCTTAGTTATTTGGGAAATGAGTATTAGTAATTGTTATATCAGTTTTATCTTTTACCACTATAAATATTCTTTACTGAATGTCTTTGAATTCTATAACATTGATATTAATATTCTCTGGTGTCTTAATTTGTACTGGTCAATGTATCTTTTGTGATCCCTTAAATTTCACTGTGGGTTCTGATAGTCAGCATAAGGGCAGATTTCAATTGCCTTTTTATTATAAATGTATTACATTATTGGGCCTGGCAGGACGGTCAGTGGTCTAAAGCGCCTGCTTAGGAAAGCTTCGGTGGCTGCAGGGACTGTGGTTTGATCCCGTGCACCACATGCTGTGCCAGACCTGCCCTCAGGGCAGGCTGAGCCGGCCATAAAAATAAATAAATAAACAAACAAAAGCTCTGAAACAAGAAAAAAACAATAAAAAATAATTCAAAAAATGTATTACATTATTTATTTACATATCTGAGCACTCATACTAAATTTTTACAAGTTGACAAGCCCTGAAAAATTACTTAGCTACAGAACTGTAACCACATAACTAAACAGTAAAATATGATTGAACTAATATGAATACAGATCATTTTGTCAACTATATAATGAAGTGATTCATCAAGTATCCAGATATTAAGTTGTACATCTGAAAAACATATAACGTACTAGATATCTGCTCAGTTAATTAGCAGAAACCCACATCTTGTGTTGCAGAATAGGATGCAAAGAGGGTAAAAATAAGTTGCACTTAAAAATAAGTAAACAACTGATAGGGGAAGGAATTACAAGAATTTCAGAAATTCTGTGATTAAGAATTATTTCAGCTACAATGATACAGCATCTCTATTTTTTTAAAAAAATTGTAAAATCATGTTCTATATGTTTTGCACAAGATGATGGCAATATTTTATTGAAAATACTTATTAACCTCTTCTCCTTCTTGTTTGGGCCTGTTTTGTTAATGTGCACCCAAAAGGCAAGCATTATATTAACTGTAAATTTTTGGCCTTGAGATACTAATAACATGTGGCTCTGCAGCTATATGTATAAAATAAATGTATACTGTAACAAATATAATGTGGGAAATGTAAAATGAGTAGGCATGTAGCCACGTAAACCCTCCATGCTCAAAACGACAACAAACCACGTAAGGTTGAAATTCTACAGTGTGTTTAGTTCCTGCAATATTGTTTCTGCATAACATTAAAAATATACAATTATTTTGCATGCAGTCTTTCTAAATTTCTTATATATAATAAGATTTTGTCTTGACCATATTTAAGGCATAATTTAATCCTCCATGATAAAAATAACACAAACTTCAAGATTGCATTTACACTAAATTTTATATCATGAACAACCAGTAAATGGGAAAGAAAATCAAGTATTGTCATCCCAAAATATGCCACTTTAATTACTAATTATTTTATGTGAAGGATTTTGGAAGACTTTGGAAGAGGTTTTACTCTGCTATTTCTTTGACTACTTGAAGTTTAGACCTGCTGAGGAAGAAACATACCTTACCAAATTTTCACCAATTCAACTCATATTCCAGGGAAAAAATTAAAGTCCCTTCATATACCTGGAAAGACGTCTGTCACACAGCGCTGTCTTCTATTTTGGCCCCACTCGACAGTTCAGAGACTACTCCACTGTTTGTTCTGTGGATCCAGTGAACTTCTGTCCAGGTAACTGTGGGCTTCTCCAGACCCTTTGAGTCTCCCTAAAATCATTCACTATCGTACTGCAACATGTACAGTGAATGTACCTTGTCTTTCTTTCCCTTAAGGAAAGAGGTCATAGCCATTTACCTCATGCTGGGCAAAGCCCTTTTATTTGCCTTCCTGGACATAATCAGTCTATAGTTCCTTTGTCCTACTTAGTCTTTTTTCTAGTAAAATTTAGAAGGGTTGAGCAAAGGCTGTCCTTCTGCCCCTAATCTCAGAAACAGAATGTGGGGACTTCTTAGGGTGCTGGAAATTTCCTTTCAGAGGATGTAGATTATAAGTATGCATGCATTTGTCAACTCTCATCAGTTTTAGGCTATACAAAGCTTATTTATTGTTCTTGGGAGATAGCTCAATGGACTAAGTGCCTGCCTGACAAGTGCAAGGTCCAGAGTTCAATCTTGGGTACCACAAGCTGTGGCAGCCCCAGAACCCTGGGAGTGCTGTGCTGGCAACAAAATCGAGCATGGCGATGCATGCCTGTCATCCCACTGCTGAGAAGGCTGAGATAGGAGGATCACTATAAGTCTGAACTGCATAATGAGACCCTGTATAAAAATCAAAATAAGACCAAGGTTATTGTACATGTATTTTACCTAACAATGAATAAACCTGTGAATAAAGTTCTTAATGCATATGTTTTTCTCAGTGGTGTGGTTAACAATTTTGAAACTCACTTGTGTATATACCGTACATATCCCTGATTTGACAAAACTAGTAAAAGCTGGAGAAAGTGCAACTCCATCTCCTAACTACTTATAGATACAAAATCCTGGAATCTCCACTGCCCTTCACAAGCTCCATAAACACCTGTCTGGGTGGGAAAAGCACAGACTCACTGAAGGGTCTAGCCATCAAAGGCAGAGATGGGAACCAGAGGGTAGGAGCTGCATGCTGGTCATGGGATGGGGGTGAGGGCCCAGAATGCCAAGCAGTCAGATTTTATGTCTTAAACAAATGTGAAGGTCTGCCTCCTTGTGGGGTGCTCTAAACAAATTAATCTGTTTCATCTGACTTGTTTTATACCTACTATTTGGCATAGTGTATCAAAGCATCCTTGTGGCCCCGGGCTCTTTAAATTTCTTTTTATGTTCCTTAGTAATTTATTCTATTTTATAGATTTGTTTTAATCGATCACATTCAATCCTCTAGGTCAATCGATCACATTCAACAGTGGCGATACTATGGCATATGTTATGGTTTATGTCTAGTTGTCCCCCCAAAGCTTCATGTAGTCATTGGGCGGGGACTTCTAGAGTTTGAGACTTGATCCATGATCCCTGGGATTATGGATTTTAGTACTGATGGGATTATGGGTCGAGGTACTTCTGGGATTATGGGTGTAGCCTAAGGTGGGGGCTAAGGCGGAGAGCCTGAATGTAATATAAAGAGAGACAGAAAGACAGACTCGAGCTATTGCTGCTGCTCTGCTGCCCTGATTGATTGGCTGCCTCCGCCACCATTTTGTTGCTGTTCCACTCTCTGCCCTGTTCCACTCAGCCTTGGGCCAGCTGCATATGGACTGAAACCTCCAGTAACTGTGAGCTAAATAAACCTTTCCTTCCTTCATTTTGAGTGTCGGGTATTTGTCCCAACAACGAGTAAAAAGTAACTAATACAGCATGCATGCCACAGAGGGTACACAAAGCCCTCTCTGTCAGTGCAGGAGCCAAGTCCCCCTGGACCAGTAGGTGACCCGAGTGTTACATGTGTTGCTCTCAAGCTAATAAAGTACAAGCCAGTGATGGACGATTATCAGCACGCACACACCAGCAAAGCTGACATTAACTGCACAAAAGCACGTCAAACACAACCTTTTGCTTTTCAATAAACAGTTGCGTGTGTCGTTGAAGTCTGTTACCATGTCTTTAAGACCAGAATTTGTTATGAATTGCTTTTCTTTTGTTTTCTTTATAATCTTAATCTCTTTGTTAGACTTTATGTTTTATAGGTACATTTTAGAAGTACATAATGATCACCCTCCTCACAGGGAGTCGGTACCTGTCCATATTATACCTTGCTTCTTTTCTTCTCATGAAAACCTCAGCATTCAGGTCTAATCATGGGGTTGGCGCTTTGCGATAAATCAGTGGGTTTGGGGGTGCAGTTTAGGCTGACATCTCTAATGGGCTCGCCACTGCGGATCTGGCTGCCCTGCCAAATGGAGCTACGGTGACCCTCTTGTGCCTCCCTCTTTCACCCTGTTCATCATCCTGGAGATCACGGGCCTCCACGCTGGCAAACGAAGCAGCGGAGACAAGATACGCACTGCAGCAGGGCTCTGTGGCTCTTAGATATCATAAACGAATGTGCAAAGAATGAGCTAATGAGGCCTGGGGAGACAGATTTCCTCCCTCAGAAAGTCTGCGACGACGCGAAAGTGGTGTTCAGCCAGTTTTGTGCGGTTCACCCTCTTCCTGTTCTGGCTGAGTCCGTGCCTGGCCGCCCTGCTTCAGGGCGAAAGGTCAAGTGTTCATTGGCTGTGATTAGAGTTGTTTAAATCTAACATCTGCTTGTAATTAGTATAAATCCTTCCAAGATTGTGACATATGATGAATTTTAATCTTTAGTTTCCAGAGGCATTGCACATGTTTTTCTAATTTGTTTTCATAGATATTTCCTAAGATTTATTGAGCGCTTTTTGTGGCTTTTGAAAAAAGCAGTGTATAATACTGTCTAACATTTGGAAAACACAGAAAAACTCCCCAAATATGGTACTCATAATCTCTCTACACAGAATTACTGCTTTCAGATTGTGTTATATATATATTATTCTAGTTCTGATTTTATACCTTTTTTTTTTTTCCCCTGTATTTAGTACAGGGTCTACAGGCTCTTGCCACACAGATTGCACTCATAGTGATTCTCCTGTTTCAGCCTCCCAAGCATTGGGATTACAGGCGCGATACCACGCCCAGTCTCCCTTGCTGTCCCAGCGCGTCCTGGGGGCGGGGCCGGCAGGACGCACCAGGGACGTAACTCCTGCTGCTGCACTCTGCCTAAGCAGGTACTTTAGTTCGCTGAGCTATCTGGCCAGCCTCATGTAGCAATATTATCCAGATTATGCATATATCCACTTTCTTATTCTTAAATTTGTTTGATTTGAATTCCTTTTATTTTGTAATAAATTACATAAGACTATTTTTTAGCTTTAAAAAATATCTAAGTTCCAATGTATTTCATAAAACTTTATTTCAAATTTACATAATTGACTGAGCATTACAGAAAACTCCTATATGTCCAGTATATTGTTTACATCTTGCTCCATTTGTGATGTTGTTTTTATATACATTATGTATGTGTACATGTATATATATATATATATATATATATATACAGATGTATATATACATACATGCACAGTATGATGCATATCATATTTCTACTATTCTATGTTATTTTTATGGATACTTATTCAAGAGTAAGTTGAACACATTACACCTATTTTTACTTAAATACGTTATTTGTATCTCTAAGAAGAGATTTTACTTACAATAATACAGTTGTCAAAATTAGGACGTTAAGGGAGGAACGTGGCCTTATTTCCAAAGTAAAGAGAGGAGCCTGCCACAGGCCAATTCTTTGCTCATGAGTTCTGGCCCTAGCTAGATACAGATGCAATGAAAGCCAGCTCTGGGTTGTGTTCATCCTACTGGCCAGGCAGCTGTCCGGTTAACCAATCTGGTTGTGAAAGAGGCCCAGGAGAAAAGGGAAGTCCTGGAGTGTTGAGGGCTCCAGAGAGAAATAACACACCTGGTCAGCAATTCCAGCCCCTGGCAAAGTCCATGGCTACTATAAACTAAAAACAAACAAACAAATCAGTAAGGGTTTTACTCTGTTAGTTTCTTAACAAGGTTGGAGCTGGAGAAGAAAGCCAGTGCAGGGCACACCATACTGCCCAAGAGTGTTTGATCAGATACCACGTGGAGAAGGAGCAGTCCTAGGCTGGGTCGCAGAGGAGTACAGAGCAACTCCGCTTCAGGACTTCCAGGGTTTCCCTGCCACAGCGCTAGATGAGAGATGTCCTCGGGAGAGACCCACAGAGAGGATGCAAGAGAGTTGGGAGCCCCTTAGGAAGTTTGAACTCATGCCAGTAAGACCCCAGGCCCTGCCCCCTGGAGGGAGAAACCAGGCCTGGTGATTGCAGTTCAAAGAGGAAGCTGAATCTGAGAATGTGGTGATGAAGTCCAGGGCTCTGACTGGAGGCCTGCCTTACACACCCCAGCAAGGAGAGAACAAAGGGGGAATTGCTCTTCTTGTCTAACAACCCAGCCAGGCACACTTTCACTGGAGCAGTTGTCGCAATCCGGTTTACTCAAAACGAGAGACCTCAGGAGCTAGGCAGACACCTCACAGATCCACAGGCTGCAAAGTGAGCAGAGGGAATCCTGACTTGCTGGATTCCAAAACTACAGATCATGAAAGAAACCATACATTCCCTTCCAAACACAGAGAATTTTTTTCTTAAAAAACAAAAAACAAGAAAAGACTTTTATTGGTACATTTTTAGGAATATGTCATGGTCACATTTATCATAGGGAACTGGTACCTGTGCATAATATAAGTTGATCCTTTTTCTTCCTCTTCATCCCCCTACCTGCCCTTCAAACTTACTTTCCTTTCTTATTTACAAAAGCTTTGTTTCCATTTTTTCCTTTTTTCAATTTTTCCTTTTCCTTTTCCTTCCCTCCCCTCCCCTCCCCCTCCCCTTGCCTTCCCTTCCCTTCCCTGTCCTTTCTTTTCCTTCCTTCCCTCCTTCCTTCCTTTCTTTCTTTCTTCCTTCCTTCCTTCCTTCCTTTCCTCCTTCCTTCCTTCCTTTCCTCCTTCCTTCCTTTCCTCCTTCCTTCCTTCCTTCCCTCCTCCCTTCTCCCTTATTCCCTTTAACATTTTCTTCCCATTTCACACTATTATAAAGTTTGACCCTTACTTAAATTTTTGGTTTCTCACACCAGAGAAACAACAGAGTATTGACACATGCCTGTTAAATTTATTTCACTTCAGAGTATGGTGTCAAGGTGCATCCTCTTACCTAGAAATACCTAAAGCTTATCTTTTTTTAAAATGGTGTTCTGCTGTGTAAAAACTTCACATCCTTTTTTTTTTTTTTTTTTTAAATCCACTCACCAAATTGATGGGCATTGAGGCTGTTTTCAAGATTTAGCTACAACAAACTGTACCCCTACAAACATAGTTGTACATACATTACTGTGGTGTGAGGCTTTTAATTCTTTCTGGAAGATATCAAGAAGGGGAATAGCTAGGTCGAATGGAATTCCTTTTTAAAATTTATTTATTTTTTAAAATTTTATTTTAAGGAGTAAAAGTAGCAGAAACAAAGATAGAAAAAACAGTAACAAGTAAGAGTACATACAGTACAGAATTTCAAAACAAGAAAAATTTAACAATGGTTGCATTATATATTTTTATCATCAAATCAGTATAGATCAACAGACATAGGTATGTATCAAACAATTAAATGTTAACATTT